>WSYH01012759.1:0-18222 GCA_036426205.1 Ascaphus truei
GCTGCCAAAGTTGGTGGGAGAGAGAGGATGCTGGCTGCATAGGGTGGTGGGGAGTAGCGTATATAGGCATTCTATAAGGAGAGAGAGTATATGCTGCAATAGGTGGTGGGAGAGATTATGGCTGCTAGTAGGTGGTGGGAGAGAGTATAATGGCTGCTAAAAGGGTGTGGGAGAGAGTATATGGCGCAAAGTCCCCCCCCTTATCCTTTTCCTTAACACCCCATACACACCCCACTTGTTCCCCCCCTCATACCATCTCCTCCCCATTACCCCCTCCACCTTGCCCCCCCCTTATCCCCCCACACCGCCACTCCCTCCGCACCTCCCCCACACGAGAGAGTATATGGCTGCAATAGGTGGTGGGAGAGAGTATATGGCTGTTATAGGTGGTGGGAGAGAGTATATGGCTTCTATAGGGAATGGGAGAGAGTAGATGGCTGCTATGGGGGTGGGAGAGATTATATGGCTGCAAAAGGTTGTGGGAGAGAGTATATGGCTGCAAAAGGTGGTGGGAGAGAGTATATGAAAAGGAATAAATGGAACAGACACTACAGCTCCGTACGTATTATTAACTAATAAAGAACATAATGAAATGGCAAGTACAGGGGAAAAGGGAAAGAAAGTTGTGTGGGTGGTGTGGGGGGGAAGTTGTCTTTAGGTGTGAGGGTAGGGTACGACACAAAGGAAATGGGGGAAAAATACTATAGACAAGTCCCAAACAGGGCAAAAAGGCCCCCTGCATCAGCACTCGCTAAATGTATATTATATATCGGTACCTATTTAGGTCTTGAAATATCCAATATTCCCACATCCGGCGCCATCAACTAGTGAAGTAAAAACGGAACATCCCTGAATTGAAGGATCTGAACACACAGTTGAAATCGTAACTTTTCTTAAGAGCCGAGTTTACAAGAGAAGGTGGCGATAACTGTGATTATACAGCTTTTTAATTAAGCCGGAGTTACAGATAAGGTGCGATACTGTGATTATATGCATCTTTATTAAGCCGTAGTTACAGATAGGTGCGATCTGTGATTATATGCAGCTGTCATTAAAGTCCGTGATTTACAGATACTGTGCGATACTGGAGGATATGCAGCTTTATTAAACCGGAATTTACAGATAAGGTGGCGATACTGTGATTATATGCAGCTTTATAAAGCCGGGTTTACGAGAAGGTGCTATAAACTGTGATTATATACAGCTTTTCTTAATGCGCGGATTCGGCAGAGTGAGGAGAGGTGGCGGTACTTGTATTATATACAAGTTTTAGGTGTAAAGCCGGAGGTTACAGTAAGGTGGGGCGATAAATAACTTGATTATATGCAGCTTTCTGTAAGCCGAGTGACAGACAATGTGCGTGTAACTGTGATTAGAGGGCAGCCTTTATTAAGCCGGAGTTACAGAGAAAGGTGCGATAACTGGGGTATTTATATTCAGCTTTATTAAGCCGAAAGTGTACAGATAAGGTGCGATACGTATTATATGGCAGCTTTATTACCGAATTACTGCTACCATTGGCGGTGATATCGGTGCTGGTTGATTATATGGCTGTGGGTTGTATTGTGAGCCCGGGTTTTACAGACAAGTCGATACTGTGATATATGGCAAGCTTTTATTAACCGGAGTTACAGAGGAATGTGCGATAGGCTTTGATTAGAGGCAGCTTATTAAGCCGAAGTTACAGATAGGTGGCGATACTGTGATTAAAAAAAAAATATAAAAATTAAAAAAAAATAGAAGAAGTTAAAAACGAAAGAACCACCCCCCCCCTCTTCCTTCCTAACTACGCCGACCAATCTCCTGTCCCTTAGAATTGCAGCTTTATTAAATTAACCGGATTTACGATAAGTGCGATAACTGTGAGTTATATGCAGCTTTTATTAATCCGAGTTACAGAATAAGTTCGTAACTGTGTTATATGCAGCTTTAATTCAGCCGGTTACGATAAGGTGCGATACTGTGTTATATACGCTTTTATTAGCCGGCTTCACAGATAGTGCGATTCTGTTTTATTATATACGGCTTTATTAAGCCGGAGGTTCACAAGATAAGGTGCGATACTCATCTGTGAATGTATTTATACGCTTTACTTAAGCCGGAGTTTACAAGATTATGGTGCGGATACAGTGATTTATACTGTTTTATATATTAAGCCGAGTTTACAGCCACGTTCTATACGTGATTATATACGCTTTAATGAAACCGGAGTTACGAATAAGTGCGATACTGTATTATATGCAGCTTTATTACGCCGTGCGTTACGATGGTGCATACTGTGGATTTCTATCCAGCTTTATTAAGCCGGAGTTACAGAAAGGGCGATACTAAAACTGTGATTTACTACCGCCTTAAATTAAGCCGAGTTACAGATAAGTGCGATACTGTGCTTATCTACAGCTTTTATTAAGCCGAGTTACAGAATAAGGTCGATAACTGTGATTATAATTACAGCTTTTATTAAGCCGATTTAACATAGACAAGGTGCGTACTGTGATTATAATGCAGCTTTATTAAGCCGGGTTACAGAGTGGTGCGATAACTCGTCTGACATTATAATGGCAGCTTTTTAATTAAGCCGGAGTTAACCTATATGGTGCGATCCTGTGATTATCATGCACTTATTAGCCGGAGTTACAGAATAATGTGCGAATACTGTGATTATATACAGCTTTTATTACGCCGGGTTATACAGATAAGTGCGATACTGTGATTATATGCAGCTTTTATAAGCGGGAGTTACAGATAAGGTCGTATACTGTGATAGCTCTAATAGCCGAGAAACAGAAATTGGTAACGGGTGAGTATAGCCAGCCGGAGTTACAGATAAGGTGCGATACCTGTGATTATAATCTGCTTTATAGCCGAGTTTTCAGATAAGGTGCTAACTTTGATTATATGCATCTTTATAAGCGCGAGTTACAGATAATGGTGCGATACGTGATTTGATCAGCTTTTAGTTAAGCCGGAGTTACAGTAAGGTGCGATAGCTGTGAATTAGTATCACGTCTTATTTATTTAGTCCGGAGTTTACAGATAAGGTGACGAAATCTTGTATTATATGCAGTCTTTAAGTAAGCCGGAGTTTACAGATAGCGTTGCGATCCTGTAGATTATATACAGCTTTATTAAACGCCGTGAGTTCTACGATATGTTGTCGATAACTGTGATTATATAACACTTTTATTAAGCCGGTTACAGAATAGGTGCGATTACTGATTATCCTTTATAAGCCGTTA
Source organism: Ascaphus truei (assembly GCA_036426205.1). Classification (NCBI taxonomy): domain Eukaryota; kingdom Metazoa; phylum Chordata; class Amphibia; order Anura; family Ascaphidae; genus Ascaphus; species Ascaphus truei. Next base: position 3,240 of record WSYH01012759.1, read on the forward strand.
ATAGTGAAGGTATATCCAGCAATAAGCCGGTGTGTACAGATAAGTGCGATACTGTGAATTAGGTAGATACACTATTAAGCGAGTACGATATAATTAATATCATCTATTAAGCCAGATTACAGTAAGGTCGATACTGGGATATACAGTGTAATCAGTAAAAACTAAAAACGTCTGAAATCTGGACCGTGTGAAACCCCCGGACAATGTAAGTCCTATCCTAGCTTGCTGAACGCTATGCGATGTCGACCCCTTGTAATTCCCTATTCATCCATACCAGGATCATGTTCATTTTGGTGCTTGACATTGTTGTTATTAATTAGAACAAAACAATATAGGAACCACATGTGTGACTGCGCTATCCCTACCTTCCTTTCCCATACAACAGTTTTCTTTGTGTATTTAAGGGAACACGGTTATAAAGATGCTTCCCATGTCTTGTACACGATCTCTCTTTAACTCTTTGCTCCCTATATCTAATCTATATTATAGACCGGAACTATCTTTAAAACCACCCCCGTCCACATTTATCAGAAGTTGTCCTTTTAAAGGAAAACATGAACATTCTGTCCTAATGGGTTGGTTAATTAATCTCCAATAGTGCCAATCGGGCAGGAAATCGCACCAAGAAACTCCCATGAAGCACAGAGGCAGTTTGGGCGCGATAGTCCCCATTGTTGGGCACCACCCCACCGATCTTAAATTAAACACGCAAATATCTGTCAGTTTAAATCTGGGTATTTCAATGTCCTTTTCAACCCTTTCAAGTGGGAAGAACCACCAACCCTCCTCAAAATAACACTAGCCCCAGTTTTTTGCCCGATATAAGTGACTTGTTTTTCAATAAAGTTCTGTTGAAAGTACATACCTTATAATCGTTTGCGGGCCAATCACATGTCGATTATGATGTGAGGAGGGTAACGGAGGAAGCTTCCGCCTTGGGGGCCTAAGCAGCCATGTTCTCTGTGTGGCAGGAAGCACAAACCGACGACGAGAGTGACGACACAAAGTGTGTGTGTGGTGGTGTATTACTGCTTTTTCTTTAAGCTACTTACTGAATTGAGGTGGTTGCCGCTTATATTCAGGGTCACTCTCTAAATTGGGCAAATTGTAATTCCATACTGCTGGTGCACTTCCCCTCCCCTTCAAGGGAGACACATAACACAAGGCCTGGTGTATGAACTCCTGGATATACTTTGCACAGCTGGTATAAAACGTAACCGTTAGCATAGGATCCATCTTTTATTCATGAAACCCTCATTATTTTTGATTTGGGTCATCCTTGTCCTCTCTGACGTTAGAGACTGTCTGGTTTTTCACCCCAGTTTTTTTCAATTAGGACTTTGCAGAACACACCCTATCCATTTAGACCCCAATAAGAACCACCACTCGCTTCAGACCTCGCCTTCACAGAATCAAAATCAGAATCTATACTCGTAAAATTAAGGAGTGGGTTAGGTATTAGGTATAGCATCAATATGGACATGTCCTGTATTATGAGTGTTCATCTGTATAAATTACTGTGTGTTAGTATAAGGGTAATTTAACAGCGTGTCATGAAAGTGGTAGTAGCAGGGGGAGGCGCAACTTCGGGGCTGAGGGCGTGGGCATTTACGAGGCCCCACGTTTCCCCTGAAGACATTTAAATGAAATCCGGGGGAACCGTGGTGAGGCTTCTGTAATTTACTTACTTGGGTCCAGTGACGTGTCTCCTCATTGCAGCCCCGTGTCAAATGACCGGGGGTCAACGTTGCCGTTTGCGATTAAAGTATGTGTACTCTGGTCTCGGTCAAAATGTGTATGCTATTTGTGTATGTCTCTATATGGACTGCATGTAAATCAGTGGGATAATCTCTACAGTACATATTCCATCTATACATACACAAATAGTGTTTAGATGAAACAAAAGGGACCACCAACCCTCTGCCAAGATTGAACATCAATGAATGCTGATACACCCAATGTGTTTTATGTGCTTTGGTTCGATAAAGCAAGCTTTAGGGGCGTAGTTCTGGGACCTAATTTAGGAGCCTTCCTATTGGTGCCAACAGAAATGAAAACAGTCTGGACAATAAAATGAAATCCTATATAGTTCACAGCACAAGATTGTACTCCGATTCTCTCCATTGAGGAGGACTCCCCAAAAAAAAGTTAATCAATGCAGATCAGTAGAACACAACCCACATTTACCAACAACCTCAAGTTGGGGATGTAGGGTGAAGTCCTAATGGCTCTGCAACAGGAACAGAGGTCCTGAAAGCTGTTACAATTAGTCTACAATCCACACAGTCCGAACAAATTCATTTCATTAGAAAATAATCAATATAAAAAATATGTAATTAAGCTTTAAAAATACCTTATTGCCACGTTGCCACTTATTTGAGCGCTCTTTTTTTCATACCGTCTACAAACAATTACAGTGAATAGCTTTAAAAAAAACTTTTTTGTTTGTAAAGTTGATTTTCCATCCTTTTTTGTAATTCCTCTGCATTTTGTATACAGTCCTGGTTTCTTTCTTCTTTAAAATTACATACCTTTTCACAAAGAGATTTTGATATACTATTTCCATTGGGGATTATAGAATTTTGTCTTTTTAAAAATCTTTATGGATTTCTTTTTTGCAGGAACCACTTTGGTGACCAGGAGGGGGTACACCAGGCTATCTAATAAAGGTTTAAGCCCCCTGGCTACCCACCAGTGGACAACGATCCCTGTGTAACCGACGATCCCATAAGCCGGGAACGAGATGATACATTTTGAAGATAAATTGATCCTTTTTTCCTATTTATTCATGTTCCCTCTACCCCAGACTCATGAAACTTTCGGTGTGTAAGTTTTTAGGTTGGAATATTGGTAAGAATCCATTGCTTTTGTTTGCAGGGTTTCAGGACCGGGCTACCAGCATGCCTTACTTCACTTCGATGTGCATGGCGGGTTTGCCCGGTATGCGAGTAGAATTACACAGGGGCTGCCCTGTTGTTCCCCAGACTCCCCTGCTTTTTTCAGATCCCCGATAATCACTAGTCCTATACATATCCAAGCACACCACTAGTTCTCCCCACGTCCCCTCATGTATTAAAGTATGTGTTATCACCTGTTTTATACGTTTATTAATGAAGGCTCTGGTAACTTGCACCTGGGCGCCACGTTAAGGTGGCCAGCAAGTCTAGATAGGGTAAGTACAAAAGGGAGGTCTGTCCAGAGGTGGGAAACCGCATTGGTGAGCAGTACAAGGTGATGGCAAGTCCGGGCTGACAAAGGTGAGCACCCTTTAGTCAGTGCCCCAGACCTGGTGGAAGCCGGCCCCAGCAGAGGCGCAATGAAGTTAGCTGTAGTGGATGCGCCATATAGTCTGATCATCTTGGCTAAAATCATTTTCCTTTTCCCCCGACGCCCCACCCCTGCTTTTCAAGCCTCTGTGGCACGCCTTCTCCCCTGATATCAGCCAAGGGTTCGACCCCTCTTTCCTATTGTCTGGCAGGGAGGGATTCCCCTTCTCTGATTGGCTGCTCCTTCCCCCTCCGTTCTGGGGATAGCCCAGCGAGAGTGTATTAATATGGTGCTGACCAGAGAGAGAAGTAGCAAAACCAAAGGGAGTTGATGAAGCTACGGCGGTCTTTTTCAAAGTTGCTCTGTTCGAATAGCAGAGCCGCCTCATTTTGAAGCCTGAAAGTAGCCCTGCAGAGCTAAGCCCCGTCTTTCACGCCAAGTTCCCAAAATCGAACTAGTGGTCCGGGTCAGGAATTTTTGCCAGAATCAGTTCCAGGGGATTCAGGACTGGGTCCCGGTCTGGATTTTCTGTTGTGATTTCGGTCCCAGGACCATACGGACACAAATTCCTGGAGAAACCAGGATGGTGAAACGCATAGAGCTGTCGCTAGCAAAACGCACTCTCACAGCTGACCGGAAACCTGGACCCTACTGACGTCACTTTCGGTATCGCCGAAACGCATCCGTAAGCAGGAAGCAGAGCACAGGGGAAGCAGAGAATCAATCTGTCCTGCAGCCAGATCCAGTAGTGAGATCTAAATGCCTGTTATAATTCTTTTATATGTGAGGTGTAATACATCTTACCTTTTCCACATAAATGTTGTGCATAAGTCCCTGCACTATGTCCGTTTTTCCTTTAAGTTTATAAGAAGTACCCGTGGGCAAACAGAAGTTATATCCATATCATCACAACTAAAGATACCCTTACGTGCACTATTCCATCTCACACTTGTGAGTATTTTATTCGGAGATTTGAAGAAGACATTTCCACTGTTATCACAACAATACTACCCATAGATTAATTTCTTTTTTCTATTTCCTCCACATGTTTTTGTGCGCTTTCCCAACGCTCAACACTTCATCTACTTCACATGGGATTGTGAGAGAAATCCCCTCCACCGGTCACAGCCGCAATCAGCATATGGTGTTTGTATATCATATTTTTTCTCCACACTATTGCACTGATTTTTGTTGCACAAAGCTAACTGAGCGTCCACTGTTGATATATTCCCTTTTCACTTTGTTTTGCCTATGACTGATCTTTTAAATTTAAATGTGTTAGAGATACCTTGTCCTCCCCGTGACACTCACACTCAGACTTTCCATTTTAGAAAAAGATAATCTGTTTGTCCGCCCTTACACAATGCATTCGTGCCCATTTAGTTCAAATGGTCTCCAGACACCCCAGGGGAGCAGCCACAACAGGACACTCAGCAAATACCAGGAAGCAGCTGTAAATCCATGGTGAATCGAATAGCATGAATACAGCAACTACAAGTATAATCTACTAGCCCAGGGAGTCTTTACACTAACACAGCAGTGGCCCCGCTTCTCTCAGCGCTTCGCTTCTCGGCGATCCGCTGATACGGCTGCACCGAGAAGGGGCCCGCATGTTGTTTGTGAAATCGCGCATTCGTCGAACGGGTGGTTGTGCGGCCCGGCGCGCATTCGCAACCGCAGGTTGCGGCTGCATACATAGTTTGCACATGCGCAGAACTGCAAAATGCCGTTTGCGCATGCGCAAAGTGAAAATTGCCGGATCCCGCTTTCCGGTCGATTTTCACTATAATCGGCGGGCCTCTGGAACGAACCCGCCGTATACCCCCGGGTCCCTGCTTTAATTTCTTCTTCTTCCTGAAGGTTGCCTTGGCCGTGCTTATGAGGGGAGAGTGTCTGGTCGGAAATGTTAACCAGGACTGACGATCGAAGTTAATTTATCTATGCAGTTAATAGTTTCTTGATTATTGGAGACACACAAATAATTTGGTTTGAGTTAGAAAGTGACAAAAACACAATTTTTGAACCCAGGGTTGCTGCAAAATCTGTGAAAAACCGAGGGCATAAGCTTAAAGGGATCCACATTAAAGTGAATTAGAAGCAAAGTGGTATCATAATAAAGCATGTTCTTGTATAGCGCTGCTACTTTTACGCAGCGCTTTACGAGACATTTTGCAGGCACAGTCCGTGGTTTTACAATCTATTGTTTTTGTGTGCCTGAGGCACAGGGAAGCAAAGTGACTTGCCCCGAGTCACAGGAGAAAGACAACCGGAATTGAACCAGGTTCCCCTGCTTCAAACTCAGTGCCAGTCAGTGTCTTTACTCAATGAACTGCTCCTTCTCCCTACCCCTAATATGATATAATATAGAATTTGATGCTGTGATTACCCAGAATCCCTGGCTGCACGTGGAAGCAATGTAGTTGGTGCTTATCGGTAAGGATTGGAGTCCTGTCTGAGACGTGTATGTGCTCATAATAATATTTATTTTATCCACATGATAACCGAGATAATGCTGCAGTAGTGGAAGCACCTACAAAGGGGGATAAATTGTCCAAAAAGAAACTTCTCACCTCATATACACAGGAACAGTGTATCTCTCCCCTACTGTTGTACCCTAGGTACAGCACAATTGGTGCAACTAGTAGTTATAGGTACAGCTGCATATTCTCCTTCAGAAGTATTAACTTGAGGTTCTGATATGAAAGGACTTGCGATAGGTTTTTAACCCCGGACTAAAAGGGCTCCAAATAATAAGCCTGTATCTGGCTTGATGAGTCCGCAGGAGCTGTTTATTTGCAGCTTCAACATTAGCCAGCTCCACCTGTCTCATCACTCATGTTAGGGAATCTCTCCCAGCACTAAGGAGGTGTGTGCTGTCAGAGAGGGATCCCAGGGAACCAGCCCCTCTATTCCTGGACGGCAGAGGGCCCTGGAACCCGTCAAGGGTGCCCCACCGACACCAACCCAGACCACCTGACTGAGGGAAAGCCCCTGATAACAGTACCAACCTCTTTGGGACTTTTGGTCCTGTGGTTGGCAAGAGGCATTCCTCCCAGCCATGCAGATAGGGACGGGGAAGTGTGAGTCCGCCCTTACAAAGGGATAGGGCTTTTGTTTTTTTTTGAATGCTGCCATAAAGCTGTGTTTTGGAATACACGGCCTAAATAAATGCCAATGTCCTATTTCCCCAATCTATGTCTCCCTCTGCACTCCTACAGAGACTATCAAAGTGACGGTGAACCTACGGCATGATGTGGTCTGAACATTAATATTACCTTATGGTGGATAGCTGTAGAGGTTTTTTGGCCTTGTTTTGCACTGGGATGGTTGCTCCTGCATTTCTCCTGCTCTTAATTCTGGGTGCATACAGTACATAGTATGATGATGCACAATGAACCCAAGTTCCTCCCTACTGTGGTTTCACAATCCTCCTCTCACTCACATTGCTCGATCCCTCACCTGTAACTTTTCCTCAGTATCCTCTCTCTGTCTCCCAGGGAGGACAGAGGCCAGCCAAGTAAACCCACAGGTTTGTTCAACGCCAGCCTTGGTAACACACACAATCACAGTTTTTGCCAGATCCTGAATAAAGTTCTCAGTATTGTACTGCTGCTGTTATATGCACCATAATCATACATTGTCAACAATTGGATCATCTGTTATCCATCTTTTTATTGGGATCTTTAGAGTGACCACTTTGTCTTGCTCCATAAAAAAGCAAGAACGTTTAACGCTATTATATAACTGTAACTATTATATATAACCCCCCCTGTTCCCCCTGATCTTCTTTCCCCCTTCCTCCCCTGTGGCAAGTGGAGGAAGGAACGCGACTTCTCTCACTTACTCTCCCACGTGCACCGCCCCCTTGGTTGGCGCGAGCTTCACCCATGCGCAGTAAAATCGTGCACGCGTTCCCATAGGAAAGAGCTTGCCAATGACTAAACAATTCCCAGCAGCCTCTGGGGACTGCACTTTCACCCTGGTCACAGGCAGCATTGAAGCCAATAGAGCTGGCCGATTCTCATGCTGCAGAGTTTGCACACATTTTTTGGGGCAGACAGGGTTTTTGTTAGTCAGAGCAGGAGCATCCCAAGGGAAGGAGGTAGGGTACAGGAGTCCAGTGACTCCTGTACTAGGCCACAGCAACCCCCAAGGCCTGAGATAGCCTGACTCACCCAGTAGAGTGTGGTTTGCCAGGGACAGCCCTCAGGTTAGGGACCCTGTCACTTACATCCAGTTGGAGCAGCGAGCAGAAGGGGAAGGAAGGGTGCAGGAGCGAGTGGAAGTTCCTGCAATCGCTGTAAGGTCCCCCCCTCTCCCAGGTAGGCCCCAACTCACCACCAGGTTAGTGGGTTTGATAAGGGAACGGCCCCCGTTTAGGGACTCTGCCTTAGTGTGAGTGCTTTCTTGTCAGAGTCCCCTGCTGTTAGTTCTGTGAGGTCTGACAGGCAGGCACAGTGTGTGTGCAGCACTTTGTGTAATGTAGGCTAAGTTAGGTGGCAGTAACGTTCTAGCAAGTACTAGGTACGAGTAGTTAGTAGTTAGGACCGGGAAGAGCAGGGGACGGGATATGCCATTAACCCCTTAGTCCCAGGTAGGTCCTCACTCCCCAGTTTGTGGTGCACAGGGACAGGCCCTAGGTTAGGGACCTGTCACTTAGTGCCAGTGATAGATAGGGACACAGCGGACGCTGCGCTTCCTGAAAGAGAGCTTGGGCTCAAGTCTGTGCCCAGAAGAAGAAGACTATCTTCAGGTGTGAGATCGCCCCTGACGGACCCCAATCAAGGGATTGACCGGACCGGATCAGATGGATCCCCAGAGCAACATATCCTTTGTGAAGTCCCTTGCAGGCCCGAGTGCAGGACACTCGCAGGTACTCTATAGGTGCACCAACAATCATAACATTCTCTTAACACATAGTGGGCAGCGCTGACCACCGGGACAAAGGGGTTGGGCTGTGGCACCGTGTGGGGATGTTATAATGTTGTGATGTTATGAGTATGATGTACTAGTTCCTTTGTTCATTCAGTAAACCTGTTATCCATAATACTGGTGGATATTGGTTTCTTGTGGGTTCCTATGTAGGGTCATTCTACATTCCCCTAGAATCCTCATATTGTAGGCGCTGAACCAAGAAAACCTTTCCAGAGGATTCCCCCAGGCTCTCACTCGCGTAGCCTCAGCCTCCTGTGAGTCCTGCAGGTATATGCACCACACCTGGTAACAACCGTATGTTTTCTCCGCACCCACACCATCTCTGCGATTGGGGTGGGGTGGGGGAATAACCCCTTCACATAACTATCTAAATATTCTCAACCTGTTTTTTTTTTTCTTGTAACTTTTTTTGTCAACTTGGTCCTTGTTTGGGAAGTTAATTTAACACCTGATTATGCAGAAACTGGAGACGTTTTGTGTCGCTTTGCAGATTACCAAATATCTGACAGCAAAATCATCCAAACGCCTACATATCTAAAATAAAACTTTATGCAAAATATCTTACAAAACACAAAGAAACACACACATCAACCCAAAATGCACCCCACAAACCAAAACAATAGCAAACCACTCCCCTGTATTTACTATAAGATGCAGTGTTCAGTGAAAGCAACAAATACAGCCAACCTGTTATAACGCGATCGTTACGAGTGAATACGCTAATAGGGAGCAGCATGGTCCCACTTTTGATTTGTGAAACTTTAAGTTTACAACACGATTATTGGTACATTAAAAACTTTGTAACAGAGAACTCAATTGTACATTATTTCTAACGCGCTCGCGCTTATAATGCGATGTAATTCTTGGACCCCAAGCACAGCGTTATAAGGGGGTTGATCTGTATTTGCATAAAACAAGCAAAAGAGAGGTACCTCTCCCAAAGACGGGGAGAGTATAGATACCCGATTACATGCACTTCCAGATCAAATTGGTACAATAAGGTGTCAGTACATGAACACTATTGTAGACGTGTTGGAGAAAACATGTAAAGTTACCCCTAAGTGGATGTATAGCATTGGCGATATGTTACATTATTTTATTTCTAACAAAATTAAAAATAATTGGGGCAAAATGTTTATTCAAAACGCCACGGCCGTATAACCACGAGGTATGGTCCACTGTGGTGTTGACCAGAGAATTGAACAATATTGGAACTGTTAAAGCTTGCATGTCCACCAATATCCTACAGTGGTTTTTTTGTTTTTTAAGATCAGTTCTGTGAGAAAATACTTGTACATTTAAAAAAATGTATTAGAATGTACAGGCATTTTTTGTTCCTATAGCAGCCATATACAAAGTCACATCCCCTTCCCCTTCTGAACCAGCATCACCTTTTTGAGCCCTGCCCTCTCCTAGCAGTGAACCAATGTATCTAGTGCCTGCCTGGTCACATGATTTCCTCACATAAACTTTATCTGTCAGTGCAGCGCAGAAGAGACCCAAGATGCATTTGTGAACCCCCACCCGAATTGACAGTGATCAATTACAGGATAACGGATCGATTTTACAATTAGCTAATCGTGTGCAGATTGTATTGATGCACATATCGAATGCAATTTATTTTTTTAAACGACAGCTTGAATGCAGTTTTAATAGCAGCAATAGACAGAATATTGTTCAAATTGCCCTATAAATTCAATTGGGGCTAATATAATCCTAAAGCGGTGCTCAGTGACCAGCAGACCGTGCCTGTGGATATTCAAAGAGCAGGGGCAAAATGTAAGCTCTGTTCATTCTGGTCTTAGTGCTGCCAGGCTAATGCTGCGGCAGAGTTAGATATCAAAGCCTGGCGGCTGGTGAGTAACAGTGAGCGGACAGGAAGGGGAGGGGCAGGTATTCCCTAATTGTAGTTGTAAAATCAGTAACTCTGGCCAGCCGCACGAGCCTCAGTAGCACACTGTCCCCAGGTGGCCGCAAGGTGTGTGACTGCTCTTAGAAATATAAAGCATGTTATGACTGATTATTTGCGAGTGAAGATATTAGCAACATCCTTGAATTCTCTGCAGCTCCACCTGCAGGTGATTCAGAAAACAGTAGTGCAAACATTAATGGGACAACTGCATGATCGGAGCCACTTACACACGTTACAGGAAGTCAGCACTTACTCAGGGATGTGTGCATGTGTCAGTACAAGTACCAAGTGTAACCGCTCAAACATATCTCAGTGCAGACGTAGACTGGTTCTCCTCCGAGAGTATAACAAGCGTGAATATCAAAAAGGGCAAAAGATGCCCGTTTAGCTGTGTGCACACAGGTATTCTATGTATAAAACACTATGACAGATATGTTCATATGGAATCCTCAAATAAAGTTGAATTTAATTAAAATATAACTTTTAATAAGTGATATAACAAAATTTACACACTCACGTGGTATACATTTCTCAGAAAACAATTTAAAATCAGGTTGGTGTGAGAGTGATTTATGGCTGCTTATATGGTTCTAGAGTTTCCCTCGTTTTGTTTTCTTATCCATTAACTTTTGTTGCAGCATCAGAACCTTCCAAGTAGGGCCCTACATTGGCAACAAGGACGATCTGGCTGGTGATAACTCAAGGGAAAAACACCAGATAGAATAAGATGCATGGGAACATGTAACAATCTCCTCTTCCTCAGCTATAGCGATACTGATTTACAAATATTCCACAGTTTACACAGATGTAAAACTCAGTTAACAATCGAAGGCCGCGGCCAGGGTGGGAGAGCGCTCGCTGGCGGCTCGAGCGCCGTGACGTCGGGCCGCTGGGCGTTCATGGCCAGCCAGTTTGCGTGCTTTGAGGGGGCGTGTCTGGGGGTCGCCTTCCCGTCACGGAGCTGATTCGCCCTCATTGGGCGACACCTCCACGGACGCATCAGCGAGACAGCCAAATAAAATGTGGTGGTCTCGCCAATCAGGTAAGCGCCGCGCATTGCGCAGGCCACACACATTGCATCACATGTGTTGCATAGCGGCCAGCCGCGCGCCCCGCCCGGTTGTCAGCATAGCAACCTGGCCAGGCCTAAGGCAGATGATGCGGACTGAAGTACTCCTCATTTACAACCTGGAAACATAAGCATTCGCTCCCTTGAAAAAGCTCCGTTAGGGAGCGTTGGGAACATGATTTTAGTGTGATGCAGACACTGTTAGACTAGACACTGATTTAGTGTGACGTCAGACACATGATTTAGTGTGACGGTCTCAGAGCACATGATTTAGTGTGACTCAGCCAATGATTTAGTGTGACGTCAGACACATGATTTAGTGTGACGTCAGACACATGATTTTAGTGTGACGTCAGACACATATTTAGTGTGACGTCAAGCCAAGGATTAGTGTGGACGTCAGGCACAGGATTTAGTGTGACGTCGGACTTGATTTATGTGACGTCGGACACGTGATTTAGTGTGACTTTCGGACACGTGATTTTAGTGTGACGTCGGACCGGATGCGCGGACATTTAGTGTGACGTGGACACGTGATTTAGTGTGACGTCGGACACGTATTAGTGTGACGTCGGACATCGTGATTTAGTGTGACGTCGGACACGTGATTTAGTGTGACGTCACACATCACAGGGTTTTAGCAGAGGGGTGATAAGAGGAAACCACAGTGCTCCTAGAGAACTAAATGTAGCCAAGTGTAAGATTGGTGACATATCTCTTTCATCTCATCTGGCCAGTAAACCTGGTAAGTATGCCAGGATTGCCAGCAACAATCAATGAGGTTTGCCCTCAACCCTGGTGAGGGTGTCATATGTCCCCAAGAAGTGACAACATGCATTGTGCCCACACTTATGTGGTACGACCGGTTGGTTTCTCTGGGGGGTGTATATAAGACAACAGCACTGCCTAAAGTTAGAAGTCAGTTTCCTGTTGTTGTGCTGCCTCTGTTCAGTGAGAGGCACTGGAAGGTTTGCAACAGTGTTCATTGTCCCTGCTAGCTTGAGTCTTGAGCATACACAGCAGAGTTAAGGAGCTGACAGACAAGCATCTCAAGAGAGAGACAAAGCAGCTCAGGAGAGGACTTACAGCAGCCGAGAAGCTGGGAATCTCTTAGAGTAAAAATTGAAAGCAGATCTATTAGGGAGAAGGGACCTCCTATGGAATGCTGCACAGAGATTAGCGCTGAGATGCTATCTGTTGAGGGGCAAGCTTGCCCATACCATGCAAATAAAGATGCCTTGTTTAAAGATACCCCCACTGTGTGGAGTGTGAGCTTACTCAACAGGGATGGCACCAAGAAGGAGTTCCTCACCATGACCATCTCCTGCGAAGCACAGATCCTGATAAGGTGGAGGCGCTGCACATGAAGTAAGTTGGACTCCGCACCCACACCCCTCCAGATACCTGTTTCCTGATGACACTCCCCTAATACCACCAAGCGGAGAACTCAAGGTCCTGTTACTTGCAGGTGCAACCACCATACACGCACCATGTAATGGGACCGGTTTAGACACAACCGGGCCAATGTGAGATTTGGGTGGTCAGACAAGGGGTCCACCCGTTAACACAAACATTTGATATAATCGAAACAACAGCTTGATAAATAGTCCCTTAGATCATCTAAGACCTCCTATACGAAGTACGACGGAGATTCCAAACGCTGCATATATAAGAAACAATCAAGGGGAACTCCTAGAACAGGGGTGTCCAACCCCAGGGTGTGGGAGAAGTATATGGCTGCTATAGGGGAGAAGGTATATGCTGCTATGGGTTGTTGGGATAGAGTATATGGCTGCTTTAGGTGATGGGAGAGAGAGTATATGGCTGCTATGTGGAGAGAATATATGGCTGCAATAGGTGGTGGGGAGAGAGTATATGGCTGCAAAAGGGGTGGGAGAGAGTTATGGCTGCTATATGGGGTGGGTGAGATGTATATGGCTTCTATAAGAGAGAGAGTATATGGCTGCAATAGGTGGTGGGAGAGAATATATGGCTGCTATAGGTGGTGGGAGAGAGTATATATGGCTGCTAAAAGGGTGGAATAGAGTATATGGCTGCTATGGGGGTTGGAGGAGTGTATGGCTGACTATAGGTGGTGGGAAGAGTATATGGCTGCTATATGGTGGAAGAGTAATATGGCTGCTATAGGGGTGGGAGAGAGTATAGGCTGCAATAGGGGGTAGACTAATATGGCTCTTAGGTGGAGGGAGAAGTATATGGCTGCTATAGTGGGTGTAGAGTAAATGGTTGCTAATAGGGGGTGAGAGAGAGTATATGGCTGCTATAGGGGGGTGAGAGAGTTATGGCTGCTATAGGGGTGAGAGAGAGTAATAGGCTGCTATAGGGGTGAGAGAGTATATGGCTGCTATAGGGGGTGAGAGAGAGTAAATGGCAGCTATAGGGGTTGGAGAGAGTATATAGCCACTATCGGGGGTGGAGAGAGTATATGGCTGCTTTAGGTGATGGGAGAGAGTATATGGCTGCTATAGGGGAGAGAGTATATGATTGCAATAGTTGGTGGAAGAGAGTATATGGCTGCTATAGGGGGGCGAGTATGACTGCTATAGGGGTGGTGGGAGAGAGTATATGGCTGCTATAGGGGGAGATATATGGCTGTTATAGGTGGTGGAGAGAGTATAATGGCTTCTATATGAATGGAGAGAGTATATGGCTGCTATGGGGGTGGGAGAGAGGTAATGTGCTGCAAAAGGTGGTGGGAGAGAGTATATATGCTGCAAAAGGTGGTGGGAGAGAGTATATGGCTGCTTAGTGGGTGGGAAGAGTATAATGCTTCTAGTAAGTGAGAGAGAGTATATGGCTGCAATAGGTGTGGGAGAGAATATATGGCTGCTATAGGTGGTGGGAGAGAGTATATATGGCTGCTAAAAGAGTGGGAGAGAGTATATGGCTGCAAAAGGTGGTGGGAGGGAGTATATGGCTGCAAAAGGTGGTGGGAGAGAGTATATGGCTGCTATAGGGGGTGGAGAGAGTATAATGGCTTCTATAAGGAGAGAGAGTATATGGCTGCAATAGGTGGTGGGAGAGAGTATATGGCTGTTTATAGGTGGTGGGAGCAGATATATGGCTTCTATAGGGAATGGGAGAGAGTATATGGCTGCTATGGGGGTGGGAAAGAGAGATTATATGGCTGCCAAAAGGTTGTGGGAGAGAGTATATGGCTGCCAAAAGGTGGTGGGAGAGAGTATATGGCTGCTATAGGGGGTGGAGAGAGTATATGCTTGCTATAAGGTAGAGAGAGTAATTGCTGCAATACGGTGGGTGAGAGAAGTATATGGCTGCTATAGGTGGTGGGAGAGAGTATATATGGCTGCTCCAAGGGGTGAGAGAGAGTAAATGGCTGCCTATAGGGGTGAAGGAGTATATGGTGCTTATATAGGGGTGGAAGATATATGGCTTCTATAGGGGGTGAGAGAGAGTATCATGGCTTTCTCATAGGGGTGAGAGAAAGTAAATGCCTGCTATAGAGGGGAGAGTATATGCCCTATCGAGGGTGGAGAGAGTTATATGCTGCTATATGGGTGGAAAGAAGTATATGCTGCTATAGGGGTGGGAAAGAGAGTAAAATTGCTGCTATAGGGGGTAGGGGGCTGGGAAGAGAGTCTAGGACTTGTATAGTAGGGGGGTGGGAGAGAGTATATGGGCTGCAATAGGGGTATAGACGATATGGCTTCTATAGGTGGGGGAGAGAGATATATGGCTGCTATAGGGATGGAGAGAGTATAATGGCTTTATATGGGGTGAGAGGAGTATATGGCTGCTATAGGGGGAGAGCGTATATA
>WSYH01012760.1:0-17018 GCA_036426205.1 Ascaphus truei
CAGGCAATTACACCTTTATACCAGGATCCTTTCACCGAGCAAAACGAGTTCAAGAAATACATTGTACATTTATTCACAGGGATAGGCAAACACACAATATTACACAAAATACAGCAAAAAGACACACTTACTTTTGAATTTGGGGGTACAGCCTAGACTCTCCTAAGCGCAGGGAATCCTCACCCTGATAACAGTTGCAAAAACAGGACAGAAAATATTCCAGGCAGCTTTTCGCTGAAGCAGCCCTTTTCTGCTGGAAACGTGAAACTGGACACTTAGCATCTGAGAATCTTAGAGGACTGGACACACGTGGAGAACACTGCAGAACTTTGCAGAACTTGGAGAACAACTAGCAAACTCCTTTAAAAAAAACTGAAAATCTGAGCTGCGTAAGGGTTTTTAAAAACCTCTCAGTTTCATTCACAGGACCCTTATAGCCCAATCAAAAAGCCTGAGAAATTTCTTAGCAGCTAATCAGAGCAGGGCTGGTAGGACCTACAGGGTCACCTGAAAATCTGAATGAACCCAGGGGCATGGGAGATCCCTCCATGCCACCCACTGTGACAGGCCCCGACCAGTCTGAGGAGCCAAATGGACATTGCACATTGCGTCCATTGATCTGAGGATGTGGATAATTGAATCCCACCCTCCTGTCCAAATGTCTGTCACACGTTGGACATCCCCGGGGCTTTTATCCCCATATGTCCTGCCAGACCTCCTGACACTACTTGGTATCCCAGAGGCCTGTCAGCGCATTCGTTCTGAGAGTCCCAGCCCATTTCTGTGAACGAGCATATGTTTTAAAACACACAGTTTATAAAATATAACTTACACTTTTATGCTGCTAAAATGTCTAAGTCTTTTTGGTGATGAGGGATAGAATGAGAACTTTTTAGTCCCACTAACCATATGCCTCACACTCTGCAAAACCTGACTTTAGACTTTAACCACACCCCACAGTCTTATATATAACTGAAGCACCCCCCCGTACCACTGTACTGGGTTCAGGGTGATCTGGGCATTAGCTGGGCATTCACATTAAGCTAGGGACCCCTTGACGGTTTCAGGGACACCTCACATCCCTATGCCCCTTTTATCTTTCTGGGTTGTGCTGAAGCAGGGAACTTAGTGGTGAGTCATGCCTTATACAGCTTCTAGATGACCTGGGCATTAAATGAGTATCCCCCTTAACCTAGGGACCTCTTGACTGTGTCAGGGACCACTCACATCCCTCTGCCCCTTTTACCTTTCTGGTCTGTGCTGAAGCAGGGAACTTGGCACAACTGTTTTCAAGGGAGGATTTTGACCAGAGGTCTGTGCCTATGTGTCCCCCAAACCCCCCTTGAAACTCTTAGCCTGTGAATCTCCACTGGTCAGCACTCCTGGAAAGGTAAAACACACATACATTACTTATCGTTGCACAATCACATACATTTCATGTACAACCAATGGGTCCAAGAGCTGACACTCTAAACCCACAAATATGGTTCAGAGGTAACCAGCCGGGCATAAAACCTTTATAGATGGCCTGGTTACCCCTTCACCGTCCCAGTTACAGATGCAGAAATGAGAAGAGAGAGCAGCAGAACCCAATCTACCCCAGGAATTGTGTGTGCAGGTCTTGGAAATCAGTGCAGCTGGTGAGAGGCCACAGAGCAGTCCAAACAATCCAGTGCTCCAAAAAAATGATTGTAGAGGTGTGTGACTGGGGATACTCTGTATATAAGTGTCTCTAGATATTATAATAGACACACCATGTGTGTCAGCCTGTGAGCAATTGCCAGTAAGGATAATGTATAAGAAGGTAATGAGTAAGCAAAGATAGTAAATGAAAGGCTTGTTACAGACTGGCTGCCACATGCAGCACGATCGCGTCGTAGTAAAATTACTCACTGGTAGGTGAAGTGGGAAAGATGATTATAAATCTTGTGCAATTACTGGGAACCAGCGTCTCGTCACAAAGCGCCCTGTGCGTGAAACATGTCAGAGCGTCTTTAGGAACTCTGCCCTATGTTCTTTTATCAATAAACCGTTCTAAAGAAGACCCTCGTGTCCTGTGGTGTGCTGGTGGGCTGTGCTCCGGTTTTTTCCATTACTCTAGACAGCTGGTGAGAGGGACGGGATACTAACAGTGACATTGAATCAAGCGCGCATGCATTAGGAACGGGACACTGGAGCTCGTGTTAACATTCTCCCTGAAAAAGGGTGCAACAGACGTGAAAACAAAGCCAAAACTGGGCGCAAAAATAGAAACTATACTGGGACAGATATCCCAGGGGCCGGCGAGATTGTGGCCACCATCGGTGGTGAAGATCGGTGCCATCGTACTGACCTCCATGGTTACAGAGACCCCGCGCTCTTCCCCACAACAATTAAACTGATTTCGGGGGTACATGGGGCCTCTTTAACTGCCTCTTACCTGTACCGTTTTATCATGGCGCCGTGACATCAAATGGTGTCGCCGTAAAAATGTGACATCACATTGCGTCGTGATGTCACATGGTTTCGTGTTGCCATGACAACGTGACACCGCGTGGGGCCGCATTGCCATGAAATGACGTCAAGACGCTGCATCATCTGAGGAGGCGATGCTGCGCCGGACAAGGTAAGAGACTCCGCAAAAGCTGCTGTACCGAGCCCCGCAAAAGTACCAGCCTGCCCTGGACATACCAGTAACGGGAAGATGTATTGTGGGTAATTCTCACACAAACACAACATACACGGTGAGTGGAGACCAGCGAGAGGCAGAGGAGTATGCTGCCTCAGTATGGTTATGGTCGTCGGCGACTCCTAGGTTAGATACGGAAGTATCGCGGCTGTCAGGTCACCTGTGACAGTTGCCTATTGTGAATGTCTCTCTCTCTTGGTGCTATTTGTTCTGTTTGAGTCCCTGACTGTGCACCACTCAGCAATACTGTGCAGCTGGCTTCTATATGCCTGGGTAGCTTGGGTTTTTGAGCCAGCTGTTGCAACCTTTTTTTTTGGGGGGGGGGGGGGTGTAGATACTGGCAGCAGAGGGGGACCCTTCCATTATAATACTGTACCTGAAACAGATAAATGAGGAGTAGGGCAGGCAGCAAAATGACACCCGGGATTCAGCTGAAGAGCCAACATTGGGAAGGTCAGCAAGGTGCATCAAACACCAGGAAATACTCACCCAGACCTGCTGACTTAACAAGGAGAAACAGCCGTCAGAGATGAAGATGTGCCCTTTGTGTAAGACAGTAGAATGTATAGATGGTCCCTTGTATTGGACAGTGTGATTAATAAGGGCATTTAGAGAGGATAGATAGCAGGAAGGGGTAGTTATCACTTAATGCAGCCAGGAAGAAGCTGAGCGGCACAATATGGTGACTGTTTGATATTACATTTTAATCTGGTCTGTAACTGTTTCATACGCCTATAACATATTTTATCTTTAACTGTTCATGCAGTGTCTTTATATATAATGTATAACCCTGTTCACTTAATGTAACCATGCATTTGTAACCATGTATCTGTCATCATAACTCTGTGCCCAGGACATACTGTACGTGAAAACGAGACGTACCTCTCACTGTATTACTGCCTGGTAACACGTTTTATAAATACATTAAAAGGTTTGTCTCTTAATCACATGCTTTATTTTTTTTTATAAACTGAAATTTTGGGGGAAAATAAATTACAATGTACTTTTCTTTGGAGTATCTGAATGCGTAAGTGGCTGTTACTGAAGTGTTTATTGAATTATAGTGCTATGAATATATTGACATAGAGAGGTAGGTCTCAGATCACCTAATTCCGTTTTGTTAAATAGTTTTTTGGAGGTGCCTGGCCCGTCCTTTCAGGTTCTGAGCTCCTTATTGTCACGGGAGACCAGGCAGTTTACACCTTTTTACCAGGATCATTCATTGAGCAAAACAAGGTAATGAAATAAATTGTAATTTATGCGTCATAAATTCGCATACACACGTAGCACTGTTACCCGCACCCTCTAGGAGATGTACTGCTGGCTACACGGGTTGTTGGTGCGCATACCTGTGAGGGTAAGGAGAGCTGAGTTGGTCTGCAGTTGAGTGGAGATTAGGACAGGCTTATGGTGATCCTTGAGATTCTTTAAGGTGCTAGCGCCTCCAGTTGTAGTGGGCTCCAGGGTCCCAAAGATCAACCCCCACCACAACATACCTTCCATTTGCCCAAGGACTGACACTCAGACAGAGGTATAAAAGAATCAGGGCTTAATTCTTGCAGTCACTGCACATGGTGGTGATACAGCGTTGCAGGGTTTCCTAGGAATCCGTCCTATGGATGGTGCTGGATCCCCTTGGTAGTATAGGGTCCTCTATCAATCAGATGTTCCCCCAGCCCCAAGTGCTGGGGTTGGGCATGCTCATCCCCAATGGGAGAGACTCACAGCCCTACTGGTCTCTTCCTCCTCCAGACCAGGACTGACTAATACTTGGGCACTTCCTCTCTGAGATCTGGAAGGGGAGGGCCTAGTGTCTGCACCACTGCCTGCATGGCTGCATGCAAACACCAGGTCACCGCCACCTCTGTCACTCAGAGAGTAGCAGGAGGGGGGTCAAAAGCCCCAGGATTAACCTGTCATAGCTTGTAGCTATCAGGACTTACATGACAGAAGGCAGAGAGGCAAACAGGACAAGCTTAGGCTATATAAACAATGAAACACAAAATACAGACGAAAAGCACACTTACTGGGGGTCGAAAACTAAACTCTAATAGGTCAGGGAACTCTAAATAAGAATTTTACCCTGACCGGGACTTAGCCCGGAATCTCCTGGTTCCCAAATCGGCGTGAAGTTCCACACGACACCGCTCCCTTCTCTTCTGAAAACTTTGACTCTTGACCGGGAGCTACCACCGATCCTCTGGAGCCGAATCAGCATAAAATCCCAGCCACGACCGCTACGTTCAATTTTGAGAACTTGGGCGCTAAAAACTGGACTTAGAACCTGGCGGGCAGGCTTTCCTGGCTTGAAATCAAGACGGTTGCTCTGCTATTCACGCAAGAGCATCTTTGAAAAGCCCGCCCGCACTTCTACCGCTAGAAATCTCAAATCTGATTGGCTTAGACGATTCTTATAGTCTTCTGAGCTCCATTCATGAAACTCAGCAACCAATCAGAGCGTGGGAACTTTCTCAGCAGCCCATCAGAGCCAAGCCGGTATAAAAAGCCGGGTCAGCAGGAAATCTGAGATTGCCAAGGGACATGCGCAAGTCTGCCACCTCCGTCCCTGGCTATCTCAATGCCACCCACTGGGACAGGCTCCACTAGGTCTGGTAGAACAAATGGCAGCCCGGACGACTGCCATTGTCCTCCGGACCTGGGTACTTGAGCCTTTTCCTGTTACCCAAATGGCTTTCACACCTCCTGCATCCTCTGGTTACTTTGAAGTCTGATGTCCAGCAGACTTACTGGCACCAACTTGGTAGCCCTTACAGCCTGTGTGGGCATCGGTTCCGAAAGTCCCACTACCTTACAGTACACAACAGTACATTACAGTATGTTACAATGCATTAATAGAATAGACTTAATAATACATCCCTAAGCCCTGGGTATAGGGAAAAGAATAGAAAGTTGCACTTTTATTCCTATCAGCCTTTATTCCCTACACACTATCTATGGGACTTAGACTGGACTCTGAGAGTCCCCCCCCAACCTTATCTACGGTTGGGCCACCCACAAACTTAATACAGGTTCTGGGCTACCTTGGCATTAACTGGGGTACCCCCCTTAACCTACAGTAGGGATCCCCACAGTTACAGGGACACATTTCATCTCTGTGCCCCATTTACCTTCCTGGGCTATGCTGAAGCAGGGTACCCTAGCGGTGAGTCGCGCAAGTGTTTCCAAGGGGAGATATTGCCGGGACAATGTGCCTACATGCATCCGAAAATCAGGCCTGATTCCCGTGTACAACTCCAGACCCCAACTTCCTTGGCATATTCTGACAACAATTCCTCTGCAATATCCCCATTGAAACTCATGCCCCAGCAATCCCTGCTCGCTGGCATGCCCGGAAAGATAAAAACATTAAACATATCTTTATTACATGTAGTATGTAAAAGCAATACACTGTTACTGGGGGTTGTTGAGCAGTGGAGTTAAGAAACACTGATCTAAGTGGTATGAAACAGGTCATCTAACCCTGCAGACCAAGCTGAGTCCACCTGCGGAGATGAATAAAGGAATGGGACCTCCTACATTGGGATCATCCAGTATTACTTTACCGGCACAACACGTCTGGATTTTCTGTCGAGAGGCGATGGCTCACAGGCCTGACTGCGCAGGCGGAGTTATCCTACTTCTGATGATCTGGATCCTCCAGGCACTGTTATGTGCCGCCACCTGCGGAATCCAAGGGGCAGAACCGCAGACATCTGTCAATTTTTGCTCTAATAACGCGCGTTAACGAAATAAGGAATGGCCGTTATTTTCCTTCAGTTTAACATAACATAGTGATAGAAGGATCTAATAGCAGCAGCTGTAATAGTCAATCTACCATATGTTCTAATAAGCTATGGTTACTGGCCTCCATATTCTTTGGCGGCAGGGCGGATAAATATCGGTGACTAACTGCTGTCTAATGCCTTACACTGAGATTGTTTATAACATTGTGATGATGTATTTTGTAAGATCGTTGCACTAGATACATCTCCTGGCATGGTGCTGAGATTTTGCTGTTTGTATTGTCTGGCTATTATAGCAGATCTGACAAATAGAGCACCAATTATATTCAGAGGTTACTGCTGTTATATTAACCCCTATAGTAGCTACCCACGGTCACATACATCTCCGAGGAGATTTATTGGAACACTGATACGGTTCCGTGGAACTACTGAAGGGTTACATCTAGACCCTATCTGATTTACATCAACGCCCGCATTATAGCTTCTCCACGGGGGATTTTAAATAACCCTGTAAATATTAAATACACTTAGCGACGACTTGGTGTGAAATAAAACGTTATTGTTTTTTACAATCAGTGGTACATATGAGAACAATTATATTATAACAGATATTCTCTATGTGGGAATACTCATATTCTCAGAGATTACTATATCTCCTATATTATTTTTGTACTTAGAGAGCAAGTCATAGGGACTCTGAGGGAGGATCTTCTCTCACTAATGTGTTCATGTGTTTATATGTTTGTCCCTCTGCACCAAAGTTAAAACTAATACTAATCTTTTAGAGCAGTCAATCCACATTTTAGTTGAGCCCTTTACAAAGCATTAGTAAGACCACACCTTGAATATGGAGTACAATTTTGGGCGCCAATCCTAAGAAAATACATTATAGAACTAGAGAGAGTGCAGAGAAGAGCCAACACATTAATAAAGGCGATGGATAATCTGATTTATGAGGAGGGGCTAGCTAAATTAGATTTATTTACATTAGAAAAGAGGCGTGTAAGAGGGGATATGATAACTATATACAAATATATTCAGGGACAATACAAGGAGCTTTCAAAAGAACTATTCGTCCCAAGGGCAGTACAAAGGACACAGGATCATCCCTTAAAGTTGGAGGAAAGGAGATTTCACCAACAACAAAGGAAAGGGTTCTTTACAGTAAGGGCAGTTAAAATGTGGAATTCATTACCCATGGAGACTGTGATAGCAGATACAATAGATTTGTTCCAAAAAAGGTTGGACTTCTTTTTAGAAAGGAAAGGTATACCGAGATATACCAAATAAGTATACATGGGAAGGATGTTGATCCAGGGATTAATCCGATTGCCAATTCTTGGAGTCAGGAAGGAATTTATTTTTCCCCTTATGAGATATCATTGGATGATATACAGTAACACTGGGGTTTTTTGATTGCCTTCCTCTATATCAATATACTGTAAGTACAAATATAGGATAAAGTATCTATGGTCTAAATTTAGCATAGGTTGAACTGGATGGACATATGACTTTTTTCAATCTCATCTACTATGTAACTATGTAACTATGTAACTATGTAACTCAGGAAGCACTTCTTAAATACAGGGAATTCCTGCATACATTATAGGCATGGACCACAGATCTGGGTGTGCGAATTTCACTCAGGATAGGGGAAAATTCCTTTTAAGTGTAACGGTGTTTCCCCCACCCAATGGGAGATTTTACCATTACAGAGTGTGTGCTGCATGCTACCTGTTGGTAAGCAGGAGGGCTGAGTCATCCGCCGATGTTTGTGGGGACACAAGACAAACTTCTGGGGTACATACCCGACATAGATTTCTAGTGGTACACCACCTTCATCTGGTCTGTAACTGTTTCATACGCTCATAATATATATTTTCTTTAACTGTGCATGCAATGTCTTGTATATAATGTATACCTTGTTCATTTATGGAACTGTATTTGTAACCCTGTATTATTTGTTTTACTCTGTGCCCAGGACATACTTGAAAACGAGAGGTAACTCTCAATGTATTACTTCCTGGTAAAATATTTTATAAATAAATAAAAATAAATCTTCCGCAGACTCCAGGTGTATGGAGGCGATCTCCTACGGTAAAAACAAGCCCACTCCTTTCCCAGTAAGGTCACACACCAGGCAGGAGGTATAATAACTGGAACAGTTTATTTTGTTCAGCACAATGCAGTCACAGCAGTCCCAGGAGGCCTCTGCCCTATGCAGTCTCTGGTATTGAATCCTGCTGTAGGATGGTCCCTGGACCTGCACTACAGGTCAAGGGCCCCTGCAGCAGTCCTTGTTCTTCCCTTACCCTCAATTAGGATCAGGGGAAAGGTGCACACTCACTCTCCTCCCAAGGGGAAGAGGAACAGGGAAGGCCAGTCTTCAGGCAACCTGTGTGTGACCTGCTTCTCTCAAGTGGGGAGAGGCACTGACTCAATTTGGGAAGCACTCCCCTTAAGTACAGCCAGGAGGAGGGCACCAGGTCTGACTCAGGATTGGGTGAACCCAGGCCTGGTTCCACCTCCTCCCCTGTCACTCAAGGGCACTGCTGGGAGTGGGGAAAACCCATGAGAAATACTGGCTGGCCTGCTCTTACCAGGGCTTACTAGACTGGTAGCCAAAAACCAGTCCTGGCTACATAAAACACTCAAGAGTAAAGTCCCCTCTGTCTTGCTCACCTCTGCCTTACTAGATATCTTAAAAAATAAATAAAAGGCCTGGAATTGGTCCAAGGACAAGTTATAACTAGACGGCCTGTTTCGTAACAGCTGAAATCTGCTCCCGATGTTGTTTTTCCTCTTTGATTTTTTTACATGACAAGCAGATAAGTTAGAAGAAATGAAGAACTCCTAAAAGCCAAAGGCAGCCGTAGACCCGTTTGTGCTTATTTCTGTGTTTTTATGTAAACCCCCAGGATGAGATTAAATTAATAATATACCGGACATCCTCTTCTTGTTATCTTTGAGAAGTCCAAGAGAAAAAGAGGCCGCGCTCGTCTGATGTCTTCAGGGGATGTCTTTAGAAAGGGAACTCTTCTCCCGCTGCTCCTTCTCTCTCCGGTGATCAGCCGGGCAACAGCAATCCAAGGTACAAGAAAAAGGAGTTGGAGCGCAGAGAAGAAGAGATTCCAGGGTTAAAACAAGTCAATTTATTGTTAAAAAAGCAGCATATATTAACTTACATTTAGGAAAAACCGCATACACGATGAGGCTACCATGGGTATCTGCATTCAAAGATTGCCAATGAATCCTCTGCACAAACATTTGACCGCCACTACCGATTCTCACAGGGTCCCCAACCCGGAACCGGAAGTCTAACCACTCAAAGTGGTGGACGGGCTCTCGTCAGCTTGACAAAGCTAAGGCAACAGCCGGCGGAAGGGGAAGGAATGGCAATACTAACAGAAACCGGTGCCTCTAGCGTGCTGATATTACACTTCTGCCCTGAAGTGTAACTCAATTCGTATTGAGCATAACCCTCTACGTGTTTCGCGCACTACAGCGCTTCGTCAGGAGGTATTAGGGTATAGCAGGAGGTGGCCTTATATAGGTCATCACCTCGCAATTAGCCTACACAATAAACATGTGTGAAAAATGCTTCAATTACTTTCTAATGACCATTGTGACTAATGATGGATTGACATATACATTACACACAAAACATACATTTGGTACCATACTTAACTTACTTAAAATATTTGAATATATATATATAAATGTTAAAAAACGATCTTATATTCCTATTACACATATAGTTTAAAACATTGCTATCCATTTATATAACTCATAATGTTAAAAACTATATTACACCAATTAATCAAAGGATATAGCTAACCTCTCAAAATGATTGTCTTCATTATAAAAACCCAAACAACCTATTGCATATGGTACAAATATACATATTCACAAAACACATATTACCACTATATTTTCCATACTGTATCACCCTGACCTTAAAGCCTATCTATATAAAACCATATTTACATAGGTATTAATTTTTAATGACCACTGTCATATTAGTGGAAATCCATTGATTACTACATGAACTACACTGAATTAATAATAAAATATAAAAATAAAAATAAAAAGTTTGGATTGAAAATATTTTTATATCCATTATTTTAAGAAAGGGTTAAGTTCTATCATCTCATTCAGGCCACCGGGTGTTTTACTTTTCAAAGTGTAAATCCAATATTGTTCTCTTTTAAGTAATTTTAATTCCCTATTGCCTTTCCGAATATCCCTTTGTGTAATTTCCAGACCTCTAAAATGTAAACCTTGTGTTTCACCATTGTGGTGTTCTAAAAAATGCATAGCCAGATTGTGTACTTTTTTCCCTAAATTTTCCTAAATGTAAGTTAATATATGCTGCTTTTTTAACAATAAATTGACTTGTTTTAACCCTGGAATCTCTTCTTCTCTGCGCTCCAACTCCTTTTTCTTGTATCTTTGAGAAGTCACCTTGAAGTTGAGCCCCAGAAATGCGATTGCAAGCTCTTCGCAGCAGGTAATACGAGGTGCCTTGATGATCCTCTGCATGCTGAATATGCTGCAGAAAAATATATAGAAACAAGTGTCTAGTTGTTGGTCTAAGTATGATATTAAAGTCTGTAATGTTTTTGTTATCATTATTTAATATGTTTTTTACACAATGCTTTTAGAAAAAAGATGGATTTAATAGAACAGCTCAACGTCGCATGAAAAAATACCCCAACCTATTTAAACATATTATCAGTGTGTTGCCCACCCGAGCCATGGCGGTCACAGGTCTACCCCACAGGGTGGTCAGTATCTAACCGTCTGACTGGCCCAGGACGTGTCTCAGGGAGATGTAAGGTGGTTCCAGGAATTGCTGGGCAGGGTGGAGAGCAGGGGAGAATTTATCAAGCAAAAAGGGTGCCGGTCTTTATTGGGAAAAGATCTGCAGTCACAAACCGAGGGCTTTATCCGACACTGGTCTTCCGGCTCGTTTCCATCCCAAAAAATCCCTATTGACTTCGTTGTGGATTTTTGGCGAAAAACAGGGACGAACGGTGAAACCGCAGCATTGATTTAAGGATAGAATAAATTTTACAAGATCCAAAAAAATGAATTCTCACCCACCAAGGGCCACCTGGTTTTCCTCAGTGAATGTAGTGCCCGGGTGAGGTGCAGGGGCATGCTACCCAAAGTGGAGTCTTATGCAGAATGTATGCCATTGGAAACAGAGCCTCTGGACTGTCAGCGATCCTCCTGTTATATAGCTGGCCCATAGCTGCAGTGTCTTTGGAATTGCTGCCTGGGTTTAAGTCATTTCCTTGTTCTCGCGTCCTCCCTTTGCTTGGTGTTTGCTGCACTTCAGTTACTCCCTGTATCAGACTGTAGCCAATCAGAGTAGGGATGGAGTTCCCACGCTCTGATTGGCTCTAGTACCATGTGACAGGTTTTCATTGACGTCACATCCTTTCTCCCCCAAGCCTCTGTCACATGGTATACTAGAGCCAATCAGAGTAGGGATGGAGTTCCCACACTCTGATTGGCTACCGTACCATGTGAGGCCGGCCATGTTTCTTTTAATGACGTCATCTTAAAGGCAATTGAAGCAAAGCCATTCTGATTGGCTGTGCTTTCATTGCCTTTAAGTGACGTCATCATTTTTATTTTAATCGGCCAAAACACATGGTTTTCACGGCCCAATCAGGACCGTGGGAACCATGATGAAAATGTGACGTCATAGGCCTTTAAAAGCCTATGTCGTCTCATTTTGAAGCCAGACGCCGAGGAGGAAGGACCTCCAGAGAAGAAAAAAGACAAGGGCGTGGCCGAAGGCGGGAAGAAGACCCCGCCCGGAAGAAGATAGAAGAAAGAAGAATACAGATGAAGATGGATTACAATTAGAAGACCCGTGGATTGATTTGGATTTTTAGTTTAATGTTTATTTTTTTATGGTTTTTTATTTTATGGGTTCCTGTGCCTGGTGGATTGGTTCGTGAGTAAGGTGCGCAATGGGAGTCGGTGGGGCCAAGTAATGGTAAATGAACTAAAGAAATGTATTTTATTTAACTTGTTAATTTTTTTAAAAGCTTTTTTAACATGTGTATTTTTTTTTTTGTGGTATATCATTTCTTGCCACTGTATGTATGTATGTATATATGTCTAGAGAGATATATACATACAGGGTAAGAAATTATGTTGTTTTAAAAGCTTGATTTGATGTGTTTTAAATTAATTTGTCTATGCTGCTATGCTTTATTGTGTGTTTAAAGTATTTTAAAATTAGATAGATGTAATTGTTGATATTGTATGGTGTTCAGGGCTAGCCTTGGTTTTAAAGTTTGTATTCTGGTTGGTACTTATATTTTTTCACATTCTAAATTGTTCTGCTCCAGGCGTCAATTAGTTAATTGTTTCATTATTCGGGATGGACTGTCAATTGTTTAGGGATGTAAATAATGATTGCTAATTGATTTTTGTTTACTTGATTGGTTAAAATAGTTTACTTGTTTGGAGGTATTTGTATTTTGCTTGCAATGATATTGTTAACATTCATTTGCAGAATGTATATGGTGCATAGATTTTATGCATCATTTATACAATGTAAATGCAATGTATTGATTGGAATGTGAGGTTTTTCATTGGCATTTGATGATTTAGATTGTAAGATCAGTTAGGATTATTAAAGGAAATTCATTGTAATGTAGTATGTCTGTATGGAGAAGTGTTATTTGTAGTACAGTATGGCTTTGATAACCCTTCTACATTTATTTGTATATTGGTTCACCATCCACACCAACTACCATACCCACTGGCCATGGCCCCTCCGCTGCTGTAAAACAGAGACAAAATTAAAACATCCAATGTAATGTCCCTACCCCTTAATCACCAAGCGGTATTAAACCGCTACAGTCATTAGGGCGTTAACCCACCCTCACCCCACTCGGGCGCACTACATACCCTCACACACTAACCCCCACCCCGTTCAAGGCTAACCACCCTCCACCACACTACCCACAAGAGAGGGCCTACCCACATACGCTTGGGAAAAACCCCCCCATACCCCCAGTACCCACAATAAAAACATACACAGGCCCACAATAATCATCATTATATTTATTAAATACATTACCCACCCCTCTGTGCCCCCCCATAAATCACAAGATTTATCCTTTACAAACAGGTTCATTACGCAGCCCCACCGCGAGTCCCCCGGTGGGCTGGCGGGGCACCTGTCAGACTACAGGTACCAGCACCCTTTTCAAACAGGTTCTGGAGGCCTGTCTGGTGGGTCCGCCAGCACCATGCCCCCAGTGGTCTCCTTGGGTCCACCGTGGGCCACAATTGGTTCCCCACGGGTAGGCCCGCAGATGTCGGGGAGCCCCGGGTCAGACCCACAGGTGCTGCGGGGCCTCGGGTGGTTCCACACGGGGTCTGGGGGAACTCACGAGTGCTCTCTACGGGTCCGCGGTGCCCCACCAGAAGTGGGACCAAACAGCTTCATCCCCACAGATAGGTCGGTGGTGCCCCCACAGATGTGAGCCACACTTCATCCCCGCATGTGTCACCCGTGGAAACCACCAGCCTGCAATACCCTTTAGGATACCCGAGAGATCCAATAGGTGGTCCCAGAGGTCCCACGCAGAACCACGGAACAAACCCTGAATGTAAAAAAAAATAAACTTGGCCTATACATTCACATTCAATACATACACCTCCCCCTCCCCCCCAACACCTACAGTACATAAGTGCAAATAACTATTATCCAGATATGGATAATAGATTAATTGCCCATTATTAATAAATTTAACTAGCATATTCAAATAAATAAAGTACTACTGACCTCATCAATACGAAGTGTCCGTCGCCAGCGACATTCCTTGTCTGCCCACAAAATACATAGCAAATACAAAGCCATACATTGCAAGTACATTCAGATATCAATTAACCATCCAAAACCTTATCAGATAATAACCGCAAGGTAGTAAAGGGGTAAGCCACACTGGCCGTACCCACCCTTCACCCATGAATTGTACAGTGGCTTCATCATGCAACTATATATACAGTTATATATATATATATATATATAATATATATATATATATATAATATAATATATATATATATATATATATATATATTATATATAGTATCATCCATAGTTATAACACACACTATGATCATGATGAAGCCACTGTACAAATTCATGGGTGAAGGGTGGGTATCGGGCCAGTGTGGCTTAACCCCTTAATTACCTTTGCGGTTATTATCCGATAAGGTGTTTAAGGGGTTAATTGATATCTGAATGCAATTGCAATGTATTGGCTTTGTTTTGGCTATGTATTTTGTGGGCAAGACAAGGATGTTGCTGGCTACAGAGACTTCTTATTGATGAGGTCAGTAGTACTTTATTTATTTGAATATGCTAGTTAATGTTTTTAATAATGGGCAAATAATCTATTATCCCTATCTGGATAATAGTTATTTTGCACATTATTGTACTGTAGGTGTTGGGGAGGGGGGGGGGGGGGGGGGAATGTATTGAATGTATAGGCCAGGTTTATTTTTTTACATTCAGGGTTTGTTCCGTGGTTCCACGTGGGACCTCTGGAGACCACCTGTGACATATGCAGGGATGAAGCGGTGGCCTCACATCTGTGGGGCTCCCAGACATCCTTGGGCCTACCGTGGGGACCCAATTGTGGCCCACGGTGACCCAAGGAGACCACCTGGGGGCCATGGTGCTGGCAGGACCCACCAGCAGGCCTCCAGAACCTGTTTAAAAAGGGCTGCTGGTACCCTGTAG
This sequence comes from Ascaphus truei, assembly GCA_036426205.1. Taxonomy (NCBI): domain Eukaryota; kingdom Metazoa; phylum Chordata; class Amphibia; order Anura; family Ascaphidae; genus Ascaphus; species Ascaphus truei. Next base: position 15,194 of record WSYH01012760.1, read on the forward strand.
GTCTGTCCAGGTGCCCCGCCAGCCCACCGGGGACTCACGTGGGGCTGCGTTATGAACCCTGTTTGTAAAAGGATAAATCTTGTATTTATGGGGGGGCACAGGGGGTAGGTAATGTATTTATTAAATATTATGATGTTTATTCTGGGTCACTGTATTGTTTTTATTGTGGGTACTGGGGGTGGGGGGGGGGGGTCCCCAACGGTATGTGGGTAGGCCCTCTCTTGTGGTAAGTGTGGTGGAGGGTGGTTAGCCTTTGAAACGGGGTGGGGGGTTAGTGTGGGAGGGTATGTAGGTGTCCCGAGTGGTGGGTGAGGGTGGGTTAACCCCTTAATGACTGTAGCGGTTAATAACCGCTATGGTGATTAAGGGGTTAGGGGACATTACTTTCGATGTTTTAATTTTTGTCTCTGTTTTGCAGCAGCGGAGGGGCCATGGGCAGGATGGGGCGGTGGAGGGGGGGGCAATGGTATGTGGGTAGGCCTCCCTTGTGGGTAATGGGTGAGGGTGGTTAGGCCTCACGGGTGGGTCATTGGCAGTGAGACGCTGCATTATAGTGTATGGACATCGGGATCCCCCTCCCCTCCCCCTCCCCCTCCCCACATTTACATACACTGCACTCACAGAAACACAGGCAGGGAGATTTAACCGACACAATAGGGGGAGGGGGCTTTACATAGATTACAGTCAAGGCAGAGAGGTTTAACACACACATTAAAAATATGTATTTAATGTATTTATTGTTGTTTATGTATTTTAAATACACAGGGGGTGTACTCTATGTTGTTTATTGCAAATATTTATTGGGGGCAAATGTCCCCAATAAACATGCTATTCTGCCTTAACCCTTCATTGCCTTAGCGGCTATCAGCTATGGTAATGAAGCAGCATTTCTGTATTTTATTAATATTGTGCAGGAGCAGGGGGTCCCTTGAGCTTTGATTTGTGGCTCAGGGAACCCCCTGCTCACTGTACAATATTATTAAAAATACATTCATGCTGCTTCGTTACCATAGCACATAGCCGCAAAGGTAAGGAACGAGTGTTTATTGATATGTGTGTTTTATTCATACTGTAGATGTGCAGAGGGTCTCCGGAGCTGAACCGCGTTGGTTTTAGGTCCGGGAACCCCTTGCTTCCTGAGATACAGACCCCTTTATGGGGTGCCTCTCTGTGTGTATGTATGTCTCTCTCTCTGTATGCATGTATGTATCTCTCACTCGCTCTCTCTCTCTGTATGTATGTATCTCTCTCTCTCTCTCTCTCTCTGTATGTATGTATCTCTCTCTCTCTCTCTCTCTGTATGTATGTATGTATCCCTCTCTCTCTGTATGTATCTCTCTCTCTCTGTATGTATGTATCTCTCTCTCTCTATGTATGTATCTCTCTCTCTCTGTGTATGTATGTATCTCTTTCTCTCTCTGTATGTATGTATCTCTCTCTCTCTTTGTATGTATGTATCTCTCTCTCTCTGTGTGTATGTATGTATCTCTCTCAAATGTCCCCAATAAACATGCTATTCTGCCTTAACCCTTCATTGCCGTAGCGGCTATCAGCTATGGTAATGAAGCAGCATTTCTGTATTTTTAATAATATTGTGCAGGAGCAGGGGGGCCCCTGAGCTTTGATTTCTGGCTCAGGGAACCCCCTGCTCACTGTACAATATTATTAAAAATACAGAAATGCTGCTTCATTACCATAGCACATAGCCGCAAAGGTAAGGAACGAGTGTTTATTTATATATGTGTTTTATTCATACTGTAGATGTGCAGAGGGTCTCTGGAGCTGAACCGCTGTGGTTTTAGGTCCGGGGCCCCCTGCTCCCCGA
>WSYH01012761.1:0-18217 GCA_036426205.1 Ascaphus truei
CCCCCCTGCCTTTGACGCCCCCCCCCTGCCTTTGACGCCCCGCGCGCACACACTGACTGACTGCCGCACGCACGCACACACTGACTGACGCGCACACAAAGCCTGACTGACGCACGCACACACTGACTGAGGCACACACTGACTGTGTGTGCGTCAGTCAGTCTGTGTGTGTTTGTGTTTCTGCCTCAGACTCACTGACGCGCGAGCAAACACACAGTGACTGACGCACACACGCTACATGAAGCTGTAAAGGAGGGAGGGAGGGGGGGGACTGGATTGATGTGAATGGGGGACAAACAGAGAGAGGGGGGAGGAGAGAGAGGAACGGGAACATTACATCCCGGGCAACGCCGGGTCTCTCAGCTAGTACTGTATAAGGTTCTATGAATATAGAGAAGCCCTATTAGATGCACAAGGGGGAAGGGTAAACACACACACACACACACACCTCTTTAACCCTGCTAGAAAATGTAAGATAAATCTTATTTCATAGTCTTGTCACAATGAATAATGTCTCATATTGTGGCTCTCATACACATTGAAACAATAAAGTAATATTGCAACAATCTTGTATTGTAACAAAAACTCCTGCATCTGCACTGATCTAGTAGGTTATCAGTGCAGATATCAATGGAGGTGTATACTATCATAATAAGGGTGTTATTCGTTGATCTGAGGTTCTGTAGCTACTTGTAGAACAAAACACACTCCTCCATCTGTGCTGATTCTATGAATACTATCAGCGTGGATGTATGCAGTGAGGTGCAAAGGCTGGTTAATAATTGTGCTATTAAGCTTGAAAAATATGCCTTACTTAGTTCAAAGCCGCAAGTCAAATCAACTCAGCAGCACACTGATCATGTAGTTCATATCCGTGTGGATGTCAGTACAGAGGTGCAATTAAACAACACAGTAGCTGGTGGAGTTCAAAGTGAGGATCTAATTGTAGCTTCATTGATGGCACGCTCCTACAATAAGGGTGTTATTCTTTGATCGGAGGTTCAGTAGCTATTTGTAGAAGAAAGCACACTCCTCCATCTGCGCTGATCCTATGAATAATATCAGTGTGGATGTATGCAGAGAGGTGCTTATAAGGGGACAAATAAATTCCTTCCTGACTCCAAGAATTGTCCATCAGATTACCCCCTGAATCAACATCCTTCCCATATTTGCTTTTTTGGTATATCCCTGTATACCTTTCCTTTCTAAAAAGATGTCAACCCTTTTTTTTTTTTTTTTTTAAGATATCTATTGTATCTGCCATAAGTGTCTCCATGGGTAATGAATTCCACAATTTAAAGCTGCAGTTCAAGCTGTCGTTTTAAAAAAAATAAAAATGTTTCCCCTTCAATATGTTAATCAATGCAATCCAAACAGTCACAAGTGATTAGCTAAGCTGCCAGTCGATCCGTTCTCCTGTGATCGATCGGCGAAATTCTACCGGGGGTTCACTAATTCCTTGTGTAAAGACGTCAGTGGAACGCATATACATATTCATATGCGTTCCACGAATTGTATGCGTGCTCCCAATCCCTGGTCTAGTCACATGGTACAGCAGGAGAAGAATCAGCCAATGAGAAGCAGCAGGAGGAGAAGCATTGTGTCTCATTTCATGTCCCTGCAGTGTGTCTGTGTGTCGTTGAAAACCTGAGCTTTGGGGTGCGGGGGGCCAAAAAACAGAACATGAGGGGTTAAAAACCTGAGCTCGGGGAGGGGGGGCAAAAACTGACTGGGGGGGTGTCACGATAGACCAATGCTTTTAACACCAAAATACCCGGATCCTTTGCTTGAGCAAAGCAAGAGATAAAATAAATTGTAATTTATTTACAGAATGAACACAAACGATTATTTGCAAAAAAAACCCACTTGAAATACACTTACTGGGATGGGGCAAAACAAAATCTTCTATTTCCAAAACGAAATCTTTAGAAACAGAGTCTTTAGGCACAATTTCCCAGGAGCGGGAGTTGTGCGCAAACAAAGCCGAAAACAGTCTGTGGATAGGGGCGCTTTTTGCAACCCGTTTCTCCTCCGCTGCTGCTTACTTTGTTCTACCGCCATAGAATTGGTTGTGGATTCCTTAGTTCTTACGAACTATTTACTTGGGTTACGATGTTGCAAAGTTTAAAATCCAGGTTAGATTAATCTGACTACCGATCGGCTGCAGGGATTTTTATGCAGTTAAAATCCCTATCTTGTTCGTGGGTTATGTGGTATATTGGTGCATCACAACAGTAAGCTCACAGTAAAACAGAAGTCTCTTCAAAGTAAATCCAATATCCAGGAACAATTGTATAATAGCCGGAATAATCTTCCTAGGGTAGAATGGGGACCTAGTGGTGCCCACACAGCTACCACAACGTATAGTCCCCAGTATGAAATTACTAACCCATGGGGTACAATGTGTGAACAGTTCAGCACTAGAAAGGTAACAGAGGGGCTACTGCCCTTTACCTGACTGTGTGTTCAAGATGAGTGGATTCATCAGCGTGCAGTTTTTAGAAGTGAGTCCAGATGAGTAGAAGAAAGAAGGAGCACAGCTAGCTACATCCAGGATGCAGAAAAAGGAATAAGGGCAACTCCAAGCAAAAATAAAAGTATATTATCCTTTATTTGATTAGCTTGCAATGGTATAGGACAACGTATAACTCGTTTCGCCCCGCAGGACTTTCTCAAGGTGTAGGGAAACACATAACGGCATACATTTTAACATTATATTTTTTGCGCCAAAATTAACCCATAGTGACGTCATCACCACGCGACCCGGAACTGAGTCGCGTTGTTAATACGCGAGTCCATTCTGAGCCACGTCAGAGACAGAGCAACAACTTTAATCAAAATAGACACTAACAAAATGATAAAAAGCATGTAACACGGACAATTAAAACACTAAATATGAACTAAACTGATATATACTGCCACCATAAACTTAAGGAACCCATAATACAATAGTAAAGATGAAATAATATAAAAATATATATAACATACAACAGATATCACAGACACCCCTAGATAAGGATACACAAAAGAGGAATAAAATTAGTCCTCTCAGTAATATTAGGTGTGTGTGTGAACTCTGCTGTATAGGACATACATAGATATATATATATGTATATTAAATTATATTAAATATTAATATTAAATATTCTGTTAATTAATTTACCGTATTATGAACTTTTTGTGCAGTCTCTATATGGGTTATTTTTCCATATGTGTGTCTGATTACTGTTATATCTTTTATTAGATAAGCTATGACCTTTATAATCTGATTTAGATATACAGATTATTGACACACATCTATTTCCCATGTTTATATAGGATAGAGGGTTACTGTACCTTAAGTGAACCTATATATATCAAAATATTTAATAATAATTTTTAATATAAATATATATATATATATATATATCTATGTATGTCCTATACAGCAGAGTTCACACACACAGCTAATATTACTGAGAGGACTAATTTTATTACTCATTTGTGTATCCTTATCTAGGGGTGTCTGTGATATCTGTTGTATGTTATATATATATATATTTATATAATTTCACCTTTACTATTGTATTATGGATTCCTTAGGTTTATGGTGGCAGTATATATTAGTTTAGTTCATATTTAGTGTTTTAATTGTCCGTGTAACATGCCTTTTATCATTTTGTTCGTGTCTATTTTGATTAAAGTTGTTGTATTCAATGTTATTCTATTGTAGCCAATCCTATTACCCAGTGTGCTCTGTCTGTCTCTGACGTGGCTCAGACTGGACTCGCGTATTAACAACGCGACTCAGTTCCGGGTCGCGTGGTGATGACGTCACTATGGATTAATTTTGGCGCGAAATTTTTTATGTTAAAATGTATGCCGTTATGTGATCCCTACACCTTGAGAAAGTCTTGCGGGATGAAACGCGTTGGTGCGTTGTCCTTTACCATTGCAAAGCTGATCAAATAAAGGATAATATACTTTTATTTTTGCTTGGAGTTGCCCTTATTCATTTTTCTGCATCCTGGATGTAGCTAGCTGTGCTCCTTCTTTCTTCTACTCATCTATCTCGTTCGTGGGAATAATATTCCCACATTTCCCAGGGTTGCCCCTACTTGGCAAAACCTGGCAGAGGGCTTCTCAGTTTGCTAAGGGCATGCGCGGACCTCGTACCTTTGCCGCTTTGCATACCAGACCAAACCCCCTTACCTGGCGACATTTTGTCTGAGCTGGCCGGACACCTGGGCCATTTGCTAAAATGGGGGATACTTGAATTACCCCTCCCCACTTCACACTTTTAGTCGGCTAATGCTTTCAACTACGTACTTTTTCCAGACAGTGGGGAACCAAACCAGCGGGGTGGCCTAGAAGTCCTAGTTACATATGCATTGCTCACCTCTCAGGAATTTCCTGCCAAACATTTCTAAAGTACCGCAATTACAACTTGAGTGTTTTCCTCTGGTCCGGCCGTCTGAATGAAAAACCCCTTATGCCTATAATGTTGGAACCATTAAAATAGGGGGACTTTCATTCATCAATTTTAATGAAACTTTATAAAAATTGCGTTATAACCTTTTTCCTGATTTTACTTTCCCAGCGCTCACAGCAAATCTCAGCGTGCTAGAACTTTCCTAGCAGAAAGTTAGCTAAACGCTATGCGCTTGCAGCGGGCTGCTGAATTTTAAAACCATTTTTTCCTTTGCACGGTTACAGGAAAATACTGCTATTGAAATACATTTTACAGTAGAAATAACATTATTCTCACCACCTTATACCTGGTGGGAGACACATAGACATTATTATTAAAAGCACAGTGTTACTGCCATTACAGGGTAGAAGAGCTGACAATCACACATCTCCAATATGGCTCAGGGGCACCCAACTGGGCATAATACCTTTATTTACTGGACTGGCTACCCCTTCACCGTCACAGGGGGGGGTGGTTAAAAAAAGAAGCTGTGGGGAGGCAGTTCAAAACTTAGGGTGTGTGTACACACACACACACACACCTCGACAAAACCAGTTGCCACCTTGCCTGGGGCGTGTGGATTTTGGCAGCTGGTGAGGCAGTCCCTCTCCCATGTCTGTATTTACTTCCTGGTCTGAGCCATGTGCCGTGAGTGGCAGGAGTCCGCAGCCAATCCCAACCCCTCTGTGGCCAAACATCCACCCTTGGCCCAATCGACAGCAGAAAAGAGTAAATGAAGGCAGGAAGAGAGTTAGGAAGCGATGTAGGATGGGAGGAGAAAACAGAGGGGATGTCCTGACATATGGATTCCACCTTAAAATAGTCAGCAAAGTCCTGAGGTGATATGGAGGAAGAAGAAGAGGCAGCTAAGGGTGGTCTGAGTAGAGAGTCAAAGACAGAGAAGAGTCGCGTGGGTTAGACTTATGCGTGTTGATTAGTGAAGAAAAGTAGGTTTGTTTAGCCTGAGAGAGGGCAGAGTTGAAACAGGGTAGCATAAATTTATAGTGAAGGAAATCTGCGAGTGTGAGATTTCCTCCAGAGGTGTTCAGAGGAACGCAGCATGCGCGTGTGGGAATTTAGCCAGGGTGTGGTGTTAGACGGGCGAGGACGGCAGAGAGAAAGCGCGGCATGTAGATCAAGAGAGGAGGATAAGGAATAGTTGTAGTTCCTGACCAGGTTGTCAGGGACTGGAGCAGAACTGAGAAAGGAGAGGGAGCAGCGTAAAGTGGAATAAAAAGCTCTAGGTTAATAAAGCGCAGGTTTCTGCAAAAACAAGGGGTAGATGGAGATGGAGATGGAGAAGGGGAGAAACGAGAGAGAAAATTAGATGAGGTGATGTTTAGAGAGAAGAAAGGGGAAAATGGAGAAATCAGAGAGAGATAGGTTTTTAGTAAAGACCAGGTCTAGGTAGTGGCCATCCTTGTGGGTGCTTGCTGCATTCCACAGTTGGAGGCACAAAAGTAGCGGTTAGAGAGACAGGTTATGCACCGTGTTAGGTATGTGGAACAACTCCAGGAGCCTTTGGAGGATGAAAAGGATGTGGAGCAGGGAGAGAGCAACACAACTGTTATGGGGCTGCGGTGCTTCCTCCATTCTGAATGACTGTATTACCAAGCAACAGCCAATCAGGAGGCAGCACCAGGAGCATGAACCTTCACTCTACCTCAGAATCTCTTGAACATAACACCTGAGTACCGCCAAAGGCGGCCCCCTAACAGGGTCTCTCCAATACGCCCTCACTGTTCCTGTCCACTAAGACAGCATCTACAGGGCCGTCGACAGGGGGGCCGCTGGGACAAGTGTCCCGAGCCCGGTGGCTGCAGAGGGTCCGGCGGCCGGACAAAGCAATTGGCCACTGGGCCCAAGTTCTCCCCAAGCTGCGACCTCCCTATTCAAAACTGTCCACGCCGGGCGCTGTGACGTCAACGCGAGCCAGGACTTCTGACGGCATGAGTGAGGCGCGGTACACTGACGTCAGAAGCTCGGCGTGGGACAGAGTGAGGGAAAGGCCTGCAGCTTGGGGAGAGCCGGGGCCCGCCGGCCATGACAGGTCAGGCTTTGTCCGGCAGCCGGGTCTCCCGCAGCCAGCAGGCCCCGCCAGAGGCCTGACACCTGTGACCAGCAGCAAGGTAACGGTTGATATGTATGGGGTTTTTTTTTTTTCAACTTAAATTTTATTGATAACGTACATGGTTTACATACATGGCAGATAATAGAGAGGAGTGCTGCACAACTTAAAAAGAGAAAAATGATACAATTACCGGTGCTCCAATGTTAGAACGAAAGCCTGCAGTCAGTCCTGAGTACATAGAGGAAGGAACAGAGGGCACAGCGGATTTTGCAAATTCAAACTCATTTATTGAGCCAACACAACGTTCGAAGTGGAGTATTTTCAAAGTAAAAAAAAAAAAAAAAAAACAAAAAAAAAAAAACTGGGGACAAGTGGCAAGGCACATTGCATGTCACTTGAAAAAACCTCCACGGTCGAAACGTTGTGTTGGTCAATAATGAGTTTGAATTTGCAAAATCCGCTGTGCCTCGTTCCTTCCTTTACATAACATGGCATACATGGCATACATTGGAACACGCGAACCACCTCCAATTGGTTAAAATTAACCCACTATAGGAATTACCAAAACAGACATACGGGGCAAACAGAAAGACAAACAACCCCCGGGGAAATAAAAGGGGAGGGGTAGTATAGGGGGGTCCTCCTACCATGGTTCCGCTTATTGCTTTACGCCTGCTGGCTCTCTGCGTCTGAGAAAACGAAGTGCTCTCCTCACGACGCCCATGACCTGCACCAAAGTCTGTGTCAATCTCTGTCTAGGTGGTTTTAATCTGTCCATATAGTCCGTTTCGTCCCAACTGAACATCTTCAAGTGAGAACGCACTTAACTCTATTATTGCCAAATCGTGGCCCTTTCTACCCCCAGTATGTCTGTCTGGGCCAACCATGGCAACCAGACTTTTAGAAAATTTGTACCAGTGTCATTTACCAAACTCATCAATTTCTCCATCTGGCAAACCGACCAAATTCTATTCCGAATCTTAGCAATTATTGGGATTTCATTTTGTTTCCATCGTGCTGCGATCTCCCCCTGTACCGCCATTGCAAAGTGCGCCACTAATTTATTTTTACCTTTGGAGAGACCTTGGTGTGGCCTGTTGAGGAGGAACAGCCACGGGTCTAGTAGGATGAGTGTGTCTAGGATCTTATTCTGCCAATCCTTAATCGATTCCCAGACCGGGGCGATCTTGGGGCAAGACCACAGCATGTGTAACAGGTCTGCCTGCTGTCCACATTATCTTGGACACAATGGGGAGTAACTGGGCAGAAATTTAGCTAGTTTTGTGGGGGTGTGGTACCAGCGCATCATAACTTTATATGCGTTCTCCCTTAAGGTCGTGCACATGGAGATTTTGGATGTAGTCATCACAATCTTCGTCCACTCCTCTAGATCTAATATCTCCCCCAGAACGGACTCCCATTTAGTCATGTATCCTGTTTTTTCCGTCACTGTCGCGCTAGAACCGGTTACTTCTTGTACATCTGCGATGTAAGTCCCTTAGTGGATGTCCCTGATCGACAGAGCTTTTAGAAATTCGTTAATTGGGTGTGGGGCTGGGTTGCCTGATAGAATGCTCTGATCTGGAGGTATCTAAAAAACTCGGTATTGGGGATATTTTTGCTGGATTTAAGTAGATCAAATGTTTGTATGCCTCGCCTGCCCTCCAGATCTAATAACCTATTAATACTTTTGTTTTTCCAGATAGTGAAGTCAGCGTTGGTCCGGCCTGGAGCAAACATTGGGTTACCCCCACAGTGGGGTCATACCTGATGATTTGTGGGTCAATTTGCATTTGAGCCTGGTGGCCTCCCATACTGAAAGCGAGTTGGTCATTGAGGATAGCGACATTTTGGTGCCTAACCGCACCTTTTGGGTAAGCCAAATTAGATGTTCCAGCTCCAAAGGGGAGCATAGGTCTTTTTCTAGAGCGACCCATCTTTTTGAATCTGGGTTAGTGTGCCATTGCACAATTTGGTATAATTGAGCCACTTTGTAGTAAGACAACAAGCAAGGTACCGCTAGCCCTCCTGCCCCTGTTTGTTTACGAATTATCTGCTTGCCCACTCTCGCTCTCTTTCCACCCCAGATAAATTTAGCCATCTCAGATTGAAGCGAGAGGGAATCCTTCAATCTTAGTGGCACCGGCAGGGTCTGGTAGAGATACAAAAGGCGTGGGAGCAGATTCATTTTAATGCAGTGGATCTTTCCTATCCACAAAATTTTGTGAGTGGCCCATCTCCTAATGTCCCCTCTCAGGGTATGCATCAATTTGGGGTAATTTGCCTGGTACAGCATATTGTATGTCTTCGTAACATTACTGCCTAGATATTTCATTTGCTTCTGTTGCCAATTGAAGTTGAAATTTATGGCAATCAACTTCTCTAAGTGTTTGGGTAGATTTATATTTAAAGCGTCTGATTTAGACTGATAAATTTTGAATCCGGAGATCCTGTTGAATCTCCCCAACAAGTCGAATAAGTTCGGTAGAGAGGTAAGGGGTTTAGATACAGGCATACCCCGCTTTAAGGACACTCACTTAAAGTACACTCGCGAGTAAGTACATATCGCCCAATAGGCAAACGGCAGCTCACGCATGCACCTGTCAACACGTCCTGAACAGTAATACCGGCTCCCTACCGGCACCGAAGCTGTGCGCAAGCGGGGAGACTATAGAGCCTGTTACACATGCGTTATTTACATCAGTTATGCACGTATATGATGTTTGCAGTACAGTACAAGCATCGGTAAATGGGGAAAAGGTAGTGCTTCACTTTAAGTACATTTTCGCTTTACATACATGCACCGGTCCCATTGCGTACGTTAATGCGGGGTATGCCTGTAGTCAGGAAAACATCATCCACACACAGTGCCACCTTATGCAGCTGGCTTCCAATGTCAATACCCGTGATGTCTTTGCTGTCGCGTATCTGAGCAGCCAATGGCTCCATACACAATGCAAAGAGGAGGGGGGAGAGCGGGCATCCCTGCCTCGTTTTGCTCTTAATTTGAAAGGGATCTGAAGCAAATCCCTGGTGGGTAACCCTAGCCGACGGGGCCGAATATAGAGCGAAAATAGCCTTTATCAATTTTTCTCTCAGCCTGAATGCTCCAAGCGTGGCCTCTAAGTAAGGCCAGTCTATCCTATCGAACGCTTTCTCTGCGTCCAGACTGAGCACCATAACTGGTATCGATCTTGAATTGGCTATTTCTAACAGATCAATAATTCGTCGCGTGTTATCTGATAACTGACGACCCGGGATAAACCTGACTTGATCTGGGTGCACCAGTCTGGGTAGGATTAGATCCAATCTGTTGGCCAGTAATTTAGCGTAAATTTTTATGTCCGAATTAATCAGGGATATTGGCCTGTAGCTTCTACAGTCCTGGGGGTCCTTATCCTGCTTGTGTATTACAGAGATGGACGCTTGGAGCATGTGCTGGAGAAAGGGGGTACCTCCTAGTACTGTACTTGGTTGAACATGTGGAGATACTGCTGCGGCCAAGTTTATTCGAGCATTTGCCCGTTCTTGGCCGCAGCAGTAGCCTGGCGCGCGCCCGAGAGTGACGGGCGCGCGCCGAAGCAGCGGAAGAGCGCCCTCCGATCGGGGCGCTCTCCCTACCGCTGCCGGGTCCGCCGGGTCCCCCGGAACCCCCTGCCGCTGTCCCGCGATCGGGGAGCCCCTGGACGCGCGTGCAGGGGGCGCACGCTCCCGAAGACGCGTGACCGCGCGTCTATGACGCGCGGCACGCCGAGGGGCGGCCACTAGCAAGCCGGGAAATCTCCCGGCTTGCGGATCTGGCCGCAGTGTGATAAAGTGTGTCGGTAGTGTATGGGGTCAACTGTTTCCTAATTTTTTGTAGTAAAGATTCGAGTATCCGTCGGGGCCTGGGGCTTTAGAGGGTTTCAGATTTTTGATAACCTTGGTTATTTCCTCCGTTGTGAAGTCACACGGTAGACTCGAGCCCTTTAAGAAATCTTTTAGGGCCTTCTCCGTCCCGGAGGATCGGCTTACTTTTCCCCATCGTACAGATTTTCATAAAAGTTCTTAAACTCCACTACAATATTTTTAGGGTTGGCTGAGATCACACCCGATTCAAGACGCAAGGCCTGGATGTTGTAATTATTTGTTTTGGAATTGATCAAGTTTGCCAGCAAGGTATCTGGCTTGTTTGCTTTTTCAAAGAATCTTCTCTTTGACCAACTTAATGATTTCTCAGCATGGGAGGTAAGGAGTAGATTCAATTTAATCTGGGTGTCCCTGATATGTTGGAGGGTGGCCGAATTTGGGGAACTCTTGTGTTGATCCCATAAGTTCTTTAGTTCCTTTTGCTCTTTTATAATTTTTGCGTTGCTCTCTCTTATTTTCTTGGCCGTTAAACTGATCAATACGCCTCTTAATGTTGCTTTATGCGCCTCCCAGAGGGTTATATGGGAGCGAACGCTTCCTTCATTTTCTCTAAAGAAGTGTTTAATTTCTTCTCCAACCTTCTCCATCAGTTCGGGGATTTTTAATAGGGATTCATTCAGTTTCCAATTTGCTCCCGGTCTGTCCAACCCTATCTGTGAGCACCGTAGCTCTATGGGTGCATGATCCGACCACGAAATATCATGGATCCCAGAGTGGGCGATCTTTGGGACCAGTCTACTAGAGACAAAGAAGTAATCAATTCTGCTAAATGAGTAATGTGGGTGCGAATAAAAGGTGTAATTTTTGTCTAATGGGTGTGACTCCCTCCAGACATCGACCAACTGCATATCCCTTAGCCCTTGTTCCAGAGCCGTAGGTCTAGACGTTGTTCTAGGCCTGGGGGGTCCTGATCTGTCTACGGCTGTGTTCAGCACTGTGTTGAAGTCACCTCCTATCAGGGCACCTTTACTGTGTTTTTGAATGGTTGTGAATGTTGTTGTGAAAAAGGCAGAGTTGTGTCAATTTGGAGCATATATTGCGACAATCGTTATTGGTTGCTGATTTATGGACCCCGTGAGCATAAGAAACCTGGCCTCTTTGTCATTATTCACAGCGTCAACCACCAGCCCCACTCTGTTATTTATCAATATTGCTACTCCACTTTTTTTCTCTTTTGCAGAGGACAGAAACACTTGTTTAAATTGTTTATCAAAGTATTCTGGGAAGCTGGTGGTGCTAAAATGTGTTTCCTGAATTAACACAATATCGGCCCCCTTTCTCTTATAGTCAGTGAGTGCTACCTTCCTCTTACGGGGACAGTTCAGCCCTTTGGCATTATGTGAAATAAAGGTTAGAGTCATGGTGTAAGTGTAGTCCCACCTCTCTTCATTGTGTCTCGACCTTGGGTGTCCGGCCCTCGCCGGAGAGCCTCCATTCCTCTGCAGTGCACAGCAGTTTGCCCAGCTTCAGCGTTGCACCACCAGACAGGAGGAGGGATAGGATGGGGAGGATACAAAGGGAACATGGGACACATGAGGGAAAAAGGAACAAAAAGAACATGAAAAACAAAGTGGGAGAGGCGTCTGTGATCCGTGACCACTGCCCCTCCCTTACCTTTGGATTGAGGGAATCCGGCAGAGCCCCCTCTAAAACTCCTCCTCCTATCAGGGCTGCTCTGCTCCACCCTCTCCCAAGGACTTTCTCGAGGTCTTGGGCACCTGCCCCGACCCGAGTCCACAGACACATGGCAATGGCCAGACCGCAGTCCCAGCCGGCATCTGAATGTCATTGTCATTGTTTTATTTACTTGTTTTATTTCTTAAAGCACTAATTCTTCTTTTAATCTAGGAACCCCTGACAATTTAACAGCCTAAAAAAACGATTTCTGCACCCTGCCTCTCTTAAAGCCCCTTAAAGCCTTTATGATCACTATCCTATACACAATACCCTCTAGACCCTTCCTCTGAGACTATGTATATTATTGCCTCTTTTCTACGCACCCCCTTCCTTCCTTTCCCCCAGTTAAAACCTGCTCACTCCTATTATCCCTTACTCCCTAATCCCGCTATTCTAGATGTTTTCTCCCCCTTGTTCCTAATCTTCTTCACCTCCTATGTTTCTTCCCGCCATCCCTTCGTTCCCAACTACCAGACCCCCCCCGCTAACCCCCTCCACAGCCTCCCCCTCCCCGTTGCTTTCACCGCCCCCTTTTGTTAAGTTTTCTGTAAACTCTTTATTATTTATTATAATTTATTTAATTTATGTATTGTTTAGTGAGCTTCTAAAACTTCACGCACAAAATAGTCCTCTAGCGGGGGGTTCTCTCCTTCTCCCACCCTCCACCCTCCTCCTCCTCCTCTCCATCCGCTCCTTAGAACCCCTGAAGGTCCATCTTCTCGCGACTCTTCCGGTGTGCATATGTTGCTCCACCCCTTCCGATCCTTTCCGCCGCCATTTTGGAGGTGCTTGGTCCCTTTCCTCTGGGTCCTCCCGCAAGATCCGCCGACTCCTCCTCTCCTATGTCATCCGGCCCGTCCTCAATCTCATTGAGCAGCAGGAGCTGATCCAAGATGGCCGCCAGTCATGGAGGAGCACTGCTGGGCTTAAGAGGTAGCGTGGGGTATCATTTCAACAGGACACAATGGGTCCCAGACAAGGCTCAAAACCGTAGAGCTCCAACAACATGGACAGGAACAGGTAGGGTGAACATTGTTCTTTATGTCCCGGCCCCTCTTCATTTTGGGCTACGTGGTTGTTTGTTTTTGTCCGTTCTCCTGGCCTCCTTCCAGGCTGGGTCAGGGGCTGGTCTCCCTCCAGTTGCTTCCTCGGGGATCTTATGTTGGAGACCAAGTTTGGATAGGAAGCTCTCGCCCTCTTCCAGTCTTCTCAGTGTGTTAGAGGCTCTGTTTCGGGTAACCATCAGACCAAATGGATACAGCCATCTGTATCTGATCCCCTCGTCATGGAGCACCTTTGTAATGGGGGTAAGATGTCTCCTTTTAAGGCCACGTCCATAGCAGGGGAAGCTGCGCTGAGCCGTGCGGACGCTCCGCGCTGAGCCCTGGCATCCTCAATGAAGATGTCTTTAGAGGGGGCTCACGCGAGCATCCGCAGGCGTGCTGAAGCGTTGGATTTTTCAGCCGACAGCCAAGCTGTTTTTCATTGCGCTGTCGGCTGAAAACATCCAATCAGCGCGAAGCAGAGTCAACGTCATTGCGCCGTGATGTCGGCGCCGTGACGTTGACGTCAGTGTGTTGCGGGCGATTGGCCCAGCGACGTCACTGCCCCGCCTCCCTCAGCCCCCCCCCCCGCCTCCCGATTGCGCCCGCTGGCTCGCCTGCATGTGCATGAAATCGCACAGGCTTCAGCAGGCGAGCCTCAGCATCAGCGCGGTTCAGCACTGCTCTCATCTCTATGGACGCAGCCTTAGGAGGGTGGTGGGAGATATATCTTGAAAGACTTGAAGTTTGTGGCCCTCAGATGTTGAGTCATTCCGGGTCATTTGGCAGAAGGACTATTTCACTTTAAAAAAGTGAAATCGCGCTATGATGTCGCAGGGGGGGGAGGGGGTCTCCTTGTTGTGGCCTTGATCTCAGGGCCCTGTGACCCCGGTCCAGGTGGATATCCTGCTCTGGTCTGTCTGGCATTAGTTGTAGCAGCCATCTTCCCATAAAATCCTCCGGGTCAGTTTCCTCCTCTGACACCCTTCTGATCCTCACGTTGTTGCGACGATCGCGGTTATCAGAGTCCTCCTGCCTGTCTGTGAGGTCTCTCACCGTGTCTTTCATCTGAGTCAGCTGTTTGTCAGTTCTGTGCAGGGCTTTTATGGTAGAGTCCAGCTTTTTTTCCTAGGGAGTCTGTGCGCTCCCCTATGCCGCCAATATCCGCCCGTAATGCCGTCAGTTCCGATTGGAAGCATTGTTTGATATCAAGGCAGAATTCCCTCATGTCTCTTCGTCTCATCACCTGGTTTTCCCTGCCATTGTCGTCTCTCCTCCGACTCGTGCCACTTTGTGTAGGCCCCTCGTGGCATTTGGCGAGCGCCGAGTCCCCCTTAGCAAAATAGTCAGTTAAGACTGTGGAGGTTCTTTTGGAACGTGTCACCCTCGACATCCTCGCACCTTTAGCTCAGTTTGGGTGTATATTCGGTGTTTGCCAACGGGTTTTTAGTGCTTTATTTATTTATTTGTATGCCGGCTGTGAACGGAGCTATCAGCTCACACGTCCATTCAGTCAGCCGCTGCGCATGCGCCTCGTTTTTTTAAATTTTTTTAAAATATGTATTGGGGGTTATATATAAAATAAATAATAATAAAATAAATATATATATACACACACACACACACACACACACACGCTGTGTCTGTCTATTTTCTATGATACCTGTGTGTGTGTGTGTGTGTCCTGTTCGCACTATTGTAAAGGCTTCGGTAACAGAGCATTATGAATACGGAGCCTTGAGAGAAAAAAGGTTGGGATCCTCTGCTCTAAAATATCCCGTCCTGAGTGACAGAGATGAGCCTCTGGTTGCCCGGCTCTGTAACTTGTTTTCTTGTTCCTGACATAAACCTCACAACAAAAACACAAAGGGCCTCATGCAGAGAGCAGCGAATTTTAGAATTGGAGAGGGGGAAAAATTTTAGCTTTTTTGGAGAGTTTTTTTCTCCATATGCAGAAAGGGCAGAAAACTGCCTTTCTGCATATGGAGAGTTTCAACCAGCGCTATGAGCGCTGTTGAAACTGTTGGGAAAAAAATCGCGTTTTTTTTTTCTTCTCCCTCTGGCCAGCCTCCTGCCAACTTTTTTTGGCGGAGGTAAATTGAGAATTTCTCTCCATGTTATTGGCGCGATCAGCCACTAGATGGCGATCGCGCCTTTCTGAATAGGGAAATTTTTTCAACTGGAGAAATTTACCTTCTCGCCGGTCGTGCAGCGAGTTTGAAAGAAAAAAAAAAAAAATGGCGCTTTTTTTAAAACTCGCCAGTACCTGCCTTTCTAAAGGCAGATTTTGCCAAAAAATGGCGCTTTCCACGATAACGCTGCTCTCTGCATGAGGCCCAAAGTGTAACTTGAGCTCTTGTTTGCTGGATCCAAACATGACTGACATCTCTATTAGAATAACAGAAAACCTCCTCTTACCCAGTGAGCGTAGGTTCTGGTGATTCTCCATCAGCACGTCCTTGTAACGCTCCTTGTGTCCTTCTAAATACTCCCACTCCTCCATGGAGAAATACACAGCAACATCATCACACTTTATAGGTACCTGAAACACAGAGAATCCCCCACTCAGGATCCAGATATAATAATTGGTCCTGTAAGAATCTCTTCCTTATGGAAAGCCAGGTGAGCAGAGAGGAAAATACAGATACATAGAACAAAGTTTGCTCAAGAAAAGGCTGAATGAAGATAGAAAGGTGGTAATATCTAACGCTGCCCAGCAGCCCTCACCTCTCTAGTCAGCAGGTGAGTGATGATGTTGGTGTGTTCCAGGATCTTCTCAGACATCATCTTCTTGTCATTGTTTATCTCATGTATCAGGGAGTTAGTTGGATTCTCCGTGATGGGTCCCTGGGTCCTGCAGAATATTTCTGGCACACAGGGACTGCTGCTGTCTGTGACATGCTCACCGTGCTTCTTCACAACAATATAATCCTACATATTGAGAGACAATAATAAATATCACTACGGTGCAGAGCAAGAGACACAGTTGATATGTCTCATGATCCTGCAGGTTTGTTGCTTTGCAGTAAGAGGGACGCGTCTCTTGTTAACAGCTCTATACTCAATCTATTCAGTGCCCTCCTCACCAATTCTGTCTATTGTATCACTGACATGTCAGCACCAAACTCACTGACTCCCCTGTGCCTCTATGCCTACAGTATATGAGCACAAAGATCATGGACTGTACAGATATTACATTACAAAGTGTCAAAGTGTATGTAAACATTACAGGACTTCTGACACTGTGGATATTACTAAATAATTTGGCACAGACACAAAACATCCATATTATAATATATTTAAGAGGCCAAGGTTCTCACTCTGCACAAACATGTCTCTTCCTGGATTTTGTTTCTATCACTGGGTCAGTCCCCTCTGCCAAACGGCATCCTTCTCTGATCCTATCAGACTCTGTGCTCTCCTGCTGCCCGATCGTGTCCTTATGTGGTCCTGGGCTCTCCATATACCCAAACATCTTGCCTGCCCTTGGGTTCTTGCTTTCTTTAATTACATGAGTCCCTGGTATTGCTTCTCAAGTACCTCACATATTAACGCACTGCCGGTCCATGCTCTAGTTAAGGAGATACGAGGGGTGTCATTATGACTTTCTCCAGCAGCCCTCACCTCTCCAGTCAGCAGGTAGATAATCTCCAGGGTGTGATTCAAGATCCTCTCAGTCATCTGCTTCTTGTCTTTATTCATCATCAGTGAGATATTCAGATGCACCAAGAATAGTCTCTGGTGCTTGTGGAAGTGTTTCACAATGTGATGACCTCTGCAGTTAGTGATCTATATTATACTTCCTTCACAGTAATATCCTCCTACACATGGGGAGAGAGCTACTGTATGTCAGTATTACAGTGTGTGTGTGTATTACAATAGCTGCTGTATGTCAGTGTTACAGCGTGTCTGTGTATTACAATAGCTGTGTGTGTCAGTATTACAGTGTGTGTGTGTATTACAATAGCTGTGTGTGTCAGTATTACAGTGTGTGTGTGTATTACAATAGCTGCTGTATGTCAATGTTACAGCGTGTCTGTGTATTACAATTGCTGCTGTATGTCAGTGTTACAGCGTGTCTGTGTATTACAATAGCTGCTGTATGTCAGTGTTACAGCGTGTCTGTGTATTACAATTGCTGCTGTATGTCAGTGTTACAGCGTGTCTGTGTATTACAATAGCTGCTGTATGTCAGTGTTACAGTACGTCTGTTTATTACAATAGCTGCTGTATGTCATTGTTACAGTGTGCCTGTGTATTACAATAGCTGCTGTATGTCAGTGTTACAGTGTGCCTGTGTATTACAATAGCTGCTGTATGTCAGTGTTACAGTGTGTCTGTGTATTACAATAGCTGCTGTATGTCAGTGTTACAGCGTGTCTGTGTATTACAATTGCTGCTGTATGTCAGTGTTACAGCGTGTCTGTGTATTACAATAGCTGCTGTATGTCAGTGCTACAGTACGTCTGTTTATTACAATAGCTGCTGTATGTCATTGTTACAGCGTGTCTGTGTATTACAATAGCTGCTGTATGTCAGTATTACAGTGTGTGTGTGTGTGTGTTACAATAGCTGCTGTATGTCAGTGTTACAGTGTGTCTGTGTATTACAGTAGCTACTGTATGTCAGTGCTACAGTGTGTGTCTGTGTATTACAATAGCTGCTGTATGTCAGTGTTACAGTGTGTCTGTGTATTACAGTAGCTGCTTTATGTCAGTGTTACAGAGTGTCTGTGTATTACAATAGCTGCTATATGTCAGTGTTACAGCGTGTGTCTGTGTATTACAATAGCTGCTGTATGTCAGTATTACAGTGTGTGTCTGTGTATTACAATAGCTGCTGTATGTCAGTGTTAGTGTGCCTGTGTATTACAATAGTTGCTGTATGTCAGTGTTACAGTGTGTGTCTGTGTATTACAATAGCTGTTGTATGTCAGTGTTACAGTGTGTCTGTGTATTACAATAGCTGTGTATGTCAGTGTTAGTGTGTCTGTGTATTACAATAGCTGCGGTATGTCAGTGTTACAGTGTGTCTGTGTATTACAGTGGCTGCTGTATGTCAGTGTTA
>WSYH01001296.1:0-41087 GCA_036426205.1 Ascaphus truei
CAGGATGTTGTTCTCGCCAGACGTCTACCAAGGAGTAGCGGGTGATGACCTCCCGCAAGGCCGATGCAGAACACGGTGTGGCTCCGGACCATTCCGGTCTTTCCGAGCCTCGAGGGTACAGTTAAAATCACCCCCGAGCACCACGTATTCGTCCGCGTCGACTGTCTCCAGGTATTCAGACATTCTGACGAAGAACTGCCTTCTCAGGGGTCCGGTGGCAGGAGCATACACGTTCAGGAAATTAAACGTGTAGTCCTCGTGCCGGACCCTGAGATGCAACAGGCGACCTGGAACAACAGTTTTGGCAAGCAGTAGCTCTGGTTGAAAGGACTCAGAGAACAGGGTCACCACCCCACTAGATGATGAAGTGAGGTGGCTAAAGAAGACACTGCCTCGCCACTCCAAATGCCAGCTGGCTTCAGCCTCTGGAGTGGTATGGGTTTCCTGCAGGAAACTCACAGAATACTTTCCCTTCTGTAAAAAGGAGAGTACCTGGAACATGCGAAACCCGTCCTTACAGCCATTCACGTTAAGTGTACCGATGCTCAAAGCCATTGGTAATCAGGAGTTTTGCTTTCCTCAGGCGCTCAGGGAGCTACACCCCGAGAAGCCTTTATGTGGTCTTGCATCAATTTATGAAATTTCAGGACACGAAGATGGATAGGCCCAGAGATTTTGCCCTTGTGGTTAGCCCTGATGTATACTAAGAGAGAGTGGAGAATGACCGAGGCATCCTTCCACCTTCCAAGGGCCAACTGCACCTTCGTGGTTCCGTGTTTGCAGAGGGTATCCTCCAGGAAACCATCTAGCTCCTGGGCAGGGATAATGGGGGTCAAAGAGTCCACCGCCTCCGAGGTGCCAGAGGACTCTTCACTGAGCCCCAACTCCCTGAGCTCCTCTTGACTGAAAAACTGAAGACCCCCGCCCCTCTCTGCGGGGGCCTTTCTCAGCCTTAAAGTGGTCCCCTCCTCTGTGTTTCCACGAGGGGGTCCACTATATCTTCCACACCCAACCCCGGGGTGGGATGTTTAGGGGTAGCTGGTGGTGGTATGGCAGAGGCAGTGGTCTCTCTAGTGTCCTCGGGGGCAAACGAGGCACACAGTGCCCTCCTGATCTCCTCTACCACCATGCGAACAAACGGGATGCCACTGGCGTTCGCATTAATCGCGGGAGGGCACTTTTCAGCAAGTACCTCATAGGGAGGGTCCAGCCCAGCAGTCGCCTCCAACAAAGTGCCCGACCAAAACTCCTCACCAGGAGAGCTCACATCTGGCATCTCCAAGATGCAAAATGAAGTGCTCGCAAAAACACCCTCACCCACACCCGCCTCCCCCGCTCCATCCTCCAAACCCCCAACCACGGGTGTCAGGCATAATCCATCCCCTTCTTCCGGTGACACAAACCAGGGCTCAGCCTCAGGTGTGCCACCCGAAGGGGGCACAGTCGGAGGGGGATCCTGGCCGACCTCTGAGTCCCTGAAGACAACTGCGTCTGGCGCTGCAGATTCACCGAAACACAAGTCCTCGGGGGATGTTCTCCAACTGGGAGGGGTGTTGGAAGGCTCCCCAACGTCCATTTCTAGGAGCAAAGCCTCATGTTGTTGAGCACTTTGATCTTCCACCCCAGGGACGCCGGGTACCTCCTCCTGCATACCCTCCAGATCTTCGAGGGGGGGGACTGCATATTTATGGGGTCCGGCTTACACTGGCTAATCCTAACCTGTGGGCCGGACAGGGCCACCCTGTGCGGAATTGATGTTGCATTCCGCTTCGGAGACTTCTGAGGGTGAATGTAATACGGTTCACCCTCCTCGCCTTCCTCAATCACCCTCTTGTTCTTAATTTTTTCTTTCCTCTTCCTGGGGATTGATTCCCCAAAAAAGGGTACAGCTACCCCCTCAGCGGGAGCCTCCCACCGCTTCCCCGCACCATATACAATGCTTACATTGGGGGTAGGGTGCTCCTGGGGGGAGACAGCGACAACAGAGGGTGACTTCTTCAGGGTACTTTTTCTTCTCCCTCTTTTTCCTGGGGATAAGTGCAGATGTCACCGCCCGAGATTGGGGCAGTGACATCTCCTGCGGTCCCAGGGGGGACCTGGGCCCCTGAGGGCTCCGCCGCGGTGGGTGCAGCGGTACAGGGTGTCTCCTCCCGGGGGGGTGGACAGTGACAACAGAAGGAGACTGCTCCAGGGCGACCCCCTCACCCTCTCTCCGCTCCCCGGGGAAAGGTGCAGATGTCACTGCTCGAAACAGGGCAGCGACATCTCCTGCGGTCCCAGGGGGGACCTGGGCCCACGAGGGCCCCGCCCCGGTGGGCGCAGCAGCACAGGGTGTCTCCTCCCGGGGGGGGGACAGCGACAACAGAGGGTGGCCGGTCCAGGGCGACCCCCTCCCTCCGCTCCCCAGAGAGAGGTGCAGATGTCACTGCTCGAGATGGGGCAGCGACATCTCCTGCGGTCCCAGGGGGGACCTGGGCCCCCAAGGACCCCTCTGTGGTGGGCGCAGATGTCACTGTTCTAGATGGGACAGCGACATCTCCTGCGGTCCCAGGGGGGTCCTGGGCCCCCGAAGGCCTCGCTGTGGTGGGCGCAGATGTCACTGTTCGAGATGGGACAGCGACATCTCCTGCGGTCCCAGAGGGGACCTGGGCCCTCGAGGGTTTTTCCTTCTCCCTCTGTTCTTTGGGGAGAGGTACAGACGTCACTGTTTGGGATGGGACAGTGACATTTCTTGTGGTCCCAGAAGGGACCTGGGCCCCCGAGGGCCCTGCTGTGGTGGGCACAGCGGCACCGGGTGTCTTGGCAGAGGGAGGGGCGGGTGCAGGAGCTGAATTGGGATTTCTATTCCCTTTGGCGCAACTCCTACGAGTGTGCCCCAGCTCCTTGCACAAATAGCACCTTACCCCCTCCGTGCCATAGTACACGGTGTATGTTATGCACCGATGTGTAGGCACCCCAAAATAACCCTCCACAGATTCTGTGCTCCCCGGCAGCAGCACTTGTACCTGCCGCCTAAAAGAGAGCACGTGCCTCAGCGCTCTATTCCTGCAGCCCAGCGGAATTTTTGTTATGGGAGATTTAATATCTCCCAGGGCTTGCAGGCGTGGGCACATGAGGCTGTCTGGGATGAAGGGGGGCACATTGGACAGGATGATTTTTGTGCCTAACCCCTCCATGGGTTCTATGGGGATGTAGGTCCCCTCTACATTGATGCCTTTCTGCGCCAAGGTGTGGGTGGCAGCCAGCGTATGGAGGAAGAAAATGCCCCTCCCATAGATCTTGCTGGCTGCTACCACAGCAGAGGGACCCACAACATCTGCCACAGCCCTCACATAGATCACCATGTTAAGGCCAGGTGACATTGGGCACCTCACCCCAAGCTTCCTGCTCACACCGGGCGTGGCCCCAGCGTTGTTGTTGCTGGGGTCAACGCCTGCAGCTGCCTCATGCGCCCATGTTGGAATTGGAACTGCAGGGGTTAAACTGACAACAGGCGCTGGGGGAGGCGTGGCCAGGGCACTGGAAGGACCAGGCCTAGGGCTGTGGTTATTGATTCTAGGGGCCCCAGATTTTGGAGTCTGATTTCCAGGTGTGGCCCCTGTTACTGCACTAGTCCTATTCCCCCCCAGGCATGATAAAATAAGCCTCTAAGTAAGGGAAGGAAATAGTGCTTAGGGAGAGAGATGCAGAGAGGAAACTGTCCCTTTAAGAACCAGTTAACTATCTCTGCACAGGGAGGGGAAGAAAAACAGCTTTTTAAAACCTGCTGTAATCTTCTCTTTTCTCCCCTTATTAACTCTCTCTCTTACAAGAAACCACACCACAATATTGAAGGTCTTAAAGTAAGACACAGAGCTCCCCAAAATTGCAAATGACAAACAGAAATCAGGCTTAAATTAAAGTGAAACTAGAAGTAAAATAAACAGCCAGGGGTAGGGGAGGAGAGAGGGTCTGAGACTACAGTTTCCAGCCAGCCGCAGTGTAGCTTTGCTGGGTTGAATCACTGCAGCCTCTGGGTGAAAAACAAAAACGGTTTTTAAACCTGAAAAAGCACCCAAAACCCTCTAAAAACTCACAGTATACTCACAGTATACTCCCCCACAGATCCACAGCAAAATATACCAAATAAAGAAAGAATAAAGCTGATTCCTTACCAAATGCCTGGGAGCTCTTCACACATGCTTCTGAGTGAGAAGCAAGAGATAGGTCAGGGAGAGAAGAGGAGGAGACAGAAGGGGCAGTCAGGGGAATGGCCTGTACAGCTTGGGAGGTAGAGACAGGGGGAACCTGATAAGAAGAGTCTGTGCGCGCGCCCCCTGTAAGCTGGGGATGCGCGCACACAGGTTGCAACACAGGCGCGGCCCGCACGGAGCAGGGGAAGACCACAGGAGGGTGACGGAGCCAAGAGGAGGGGAATGCGCGCTGGCCAGCAAAGGCAGAGAGAAGCATGCACGCTCGTCCCCCGTGGGCTGAGAGGGTGCACGCACCGGACGCGTCACCAGGCGCACGGAACGCCGCGCCATGGGCACCACGCGAGGAGGAGGCAATGGGACGGATGGCACCACAGGGGAAGGTAAAGGAGCTACCGCAGGGGAGAGGGAGTGGGGAGGATCAAAGCAGGGGCTAAGGGAGCGCGTGAGTAGACGAGACCTGCGGGGAACGCGCTGCGGCAAGGGGAGAGAGGTAGAAGATGAAGGAGAGGAGTGGGAAGGAGTAGAAAGGGTGACGGGAGATGGGAGAGAGGGACAAGGAGAGGAAGGAATCTCCTTAGTCGTCACAATACCATGTCTAAAGCATCAGAGACATGCTCTCTGTACAGGAGCCCAAGGTGCCAGAGGTACCAATTCGACCAACTCTCAGAGAAAGACTCGGTCGCCCGACGTCTCATGCCCTCTTTCAGGATCGGAGCGAACAGCTTCTCTGAACTGTGCACCAAGCTCCGGCCACTCATCCTCATTCACTAAATCAGGGGATGGGGAAACAGGTATGTTGGAAGGGAGGTCAGGACACAGTTCAGACTTGGTCAGGATTACCTGTCAGGTCTCCTCAATGACCTTAGGAACCCTGCCTTGGCCGCAGCCACAGGAGCATATTCTTCTGAAAACGAGCAGATGAGGTGCCCCAGGTCATTACAGAGTATCTAAACCTGGCAGGACACCCACATCCGGCACCCCAGTGGAAAAACACCCAGGCAACCTGCATTGACCTAGGTCCCCCGACTGGCATGGTGAGCTGCATCCCTGTGCCAGAAAGCAGATCCTCTGGGCTGACCATATCTGGTCGCACCAGAGTAATGGTGGCACCGGAGTCGATCAGGCCGGCTGCCAACCGATCTACGATGGTCACTGGATGCTAATGCTTTCTCCAGACATCATTAACCTGAAGCCCGACTGCTGCAACTTGATTCCCGTCATTCTACCATCAGAGAGCTAAATTATGAATGGGACTATTGCTAATTATATAATTAAATAATGGACTATATAAGGGCTAATCAGCCCCTGTTCATGATACCCTTGATGAAGTCGCCATTACCTATGTGACAAAAGGTGTAGGTTTTCTGTCTGAGGACTGTCGGCAAAGGAGTCTGCTATCACTGATCATTAGCCAGTAGCAGTGGAACCAAGAGAGGTGCTACACTTTTGCTGGGAGGACCGCTATTCTAAGGCACAATCTGATGCACATCTGAAATCGGATGTACATTACCTATCTATGAATCCATGAGGTTACCAGCTATCTACCGGTGCAGTATCCAGCAAAGACCCCTTGCCACAGACTTTTTATGCGATTGTCCCAGCGCTTTTGTGAGTGAGCTGATTTTACCTTGTTTTGATTAAATCTAATTTTTACTGAATTACGCTATGGAGCCTGCGCTTTCCTCTTGTTTTATAGATTTTCAAGGAAGGTGGTTGTTCCTGTGGAAAGCTGCGTGGAGTCTCCAGCATTTTTATCCAGAGTTTTTTTCTTTCTTCTTTTTATATTTACTTGTGGCATATTTGTTTTCGTTGTGTTTCTGTCTTCCCATCCTGTGTTTTCCCCCCATGTGTTCACAATTTATGTCTCTTGGGTCACACAAAAGCACAGCCATAGGTGGTCTTGTCCATCTGGACCTGCCTTTCCTAACCCATCCCTATCCCCCCTTTCCTTCCCCCTCCCCCTTCCACCCCCTTTTTTCCTCTCCCTCTTCCCTCCATTCCCTCCCATCCCTTCCCTCCCTTTCCCAATCTCCCATCCCTGTTTCCCTACCGCTTCCTTCCCTTCTCTCCTCCCCAATAGAGGTGTCCCATTGAGGGTCAAAATCAGAATTACATACTATTAATTTTGCACATTTAATCATCTATCTTATTGGCGCTTTATTTCTTTGTGTGTGTGTGTGTGTGTCTCCTTAAAGATACCTTTTATGTGAACATTGCATATTTATTTCTTGTAAGTGTGCATTGCCTACCACCTATTTTTATAAATAAATATTCATCTTCCTACTGTGAAGATAATGCACTAAGGGGTGCGCTTTTCTCTTTTCTTTTTCATTTCAGTTGTGGAAGTGATTCCTCCTTTGGATTCGGCTGCCCCCCCCTATAACAATTGGTTATTAGATTCTCCCTGCTTTGAAGCTTGGACTATTACCTGGACTATCAAGTTTGCTTAATTGTTTTAATTTATTTATATATTTTTTTCTGGGTCTTATTCATATTTTTATGTTTAAGGTTTGAGGACATTTTGTTTGTGGTATTGCGCTGTTGTGTTGTGATATATATATATACTATATATATATATATATATATACATATATACAAACACACACACACATATACAGACAGTGGTCGACAAATCACCCAAAAATCTACTCGCCAAACCAAAAAATCTACTCGCCACTTAGCCCCGCCCCCAGCCCCGGTTTGTTTTTTAAATGAATAAATTCCTAATAAGAACAACATTCGTTTTTGACATAACAGTTTATTTATTGTATTACATTTATACTTTACTACAATTAGTCCTTGTTACATAATTACGTGTGTGTGTGTGTGTGTGTGTGTGTGTGTGTGTGTGTGTGTGTGTGTGTGTGTGTGTGTCACAATATCTAAAGCAGCAATCCCGGCTTGGATGTTACCTGATTCACAGTACCTCAATGTCCAGCTACCCTCATTCCCGCAAAGTTATACATTGGAGGGGAGGTGTTCCCTATCTCTCTTCTGGGTTAGGGGGATTCCGATGTCTCCTGTGTGAAGCTCGAGAGTTAGATCTGGTAGAAAGCAGTATAGGTTTTTCGGTGTAGGTATAGGGCAGGGGAGGGAGAGGGGATAGGGGAGAGAGAAGAGGGGAGAGGGAGAGAGAGATAGAGAGAGAGAGAGAGAGAGAGAGAGCACACACACTCACAGACACACACACACTCACAGACAGACACACACACACTCACAGACACACTCACTGGGTGGGTATTCACCAGTGCAGCAGTTCATCCAGGGCTTGCTTGTCCTCCACATGCGGCCAGCTGGGAAGCTGGGCTGGGGGTCGGGCAGCTAGGCGGGGGGTCGGGCAGCCAGGCAGGGGGTCGGGCAGCTGGGCTGGAGGTCGGGCAGCCTAGAAGGATGTCGGGCAGCCGGGCGGGAGGTGCTGGAGGTCGGGCAGTCGGGCTTGACATGCGAGAGGTTGGGCAGCCGGGCGGGAGGTGCGGCTGGGCCGGCACCAGGCTCCAATGGTGTCTTGTGCTCCTCAGCTCCTTGACGCTGCGTGACTTCATGATGTCATGAGCGTCATGTTGGCATGGCAACATGGCGTCTGACACCGCGCGACCATTGCAGTTGGAGAAGGAGGCATATAATGGGCTCATAAAGCGCGAGCAAGGGAAATTGCGTGCGCTGCTTGGGCGGCCATGAGGAGGTCGCCATGGGGTCAAATCCAGTCGCCCGGGGCGTTAGGGCGACCGGATTTTTCTAACACTGTATATAAATATATATATACTGTAGTGTCGACGAATATTCTAAAACAAATCTGGGGCAATCACCAACAAGACCCAGGTACAGGCTGGTACCTGCTGCAACATTTCAGTGACATTTCTGCAGAAGACTAATAGCCCATCAGATACAGCAGGGGGTCCCTGGCACGCCATTACAACCTGAATGGGACTGCCAGGGACCCCTGCTGTGTTAATCCGATAGGCCATTAGTCTCTGCAGAAATGTCACTGAATGTTTTGTAGCATGGTACCCAGGATGTACCTGGATCTTGTTGGTGATTGCCCCAGATTTCCAAGCAAGTTTAGGCAAATTTTAGAATACTCGCTGTGCACCTGTATATATATATATCATATTATATATATATATATAATATACTATATATATATATATATATATATTATATCTATAATATAATTATATATCATAATATATATCTACTCCCAGGAACGATTGCTCCAAGTGCATATACATGTGGCAAGATGTGCATCGAGTAGCATTCACAACCCTACTCATTATTGCAAATATGTAGTATTACGCGCTAACAGTTTAGAGAACTATATTAACCGATTTATTTCAAACCTTCCTTGTGTAAACTCCTTCTAGTTATAGAAAGTATGTTGTATAGACCGCACTACCATGCGTGTAGCTGTGGTACCAATATAAATACAATATGGGTGCATGGGAAAAATGAAGAGGCCCCTAATCTCTTCTAAGTACATTATAGAACACACCAGGTGTTCCCAGCACTCCAAATGAATACAAGAAAGCCAATTATGCTTAAAATACTATTGTGTATTAATAGAAAAAAAGGACATATTTCAACAATATGCAATTGCAAGATGACAGATTCCATTCTATGTAAAACTGTTTAATTTCCTTCATTATTGTGTGTTCCTTTTTCATTTGTTGATTTTAAGATTAGGAGGATTGAGAAGTGAGGGAGCCGGGAAGTACCGTAGTCCTACTTCCTTGTCGTTTTGTTCTCCAATGCAACTACAACACACATCACTGCGAAATGCTCAAAGATCTAGATTGGTCATCACTAGAGTCTAGGCGCAAAGTTCACCTTTCCTGTCTCACCCTCAAATACTTTCTGGGCAAGCTACCCAGCTACCTGAACAAGCTCCTCACCCCTACCACATGCAGTACCTACTGTATCACCTGAGATCAGACTCCAAAAGACTATTCATGGTCCCAAGACTCAACATCCGGATGTTCCTCCTTCTCCTTCCGTGCACCCCAAAACTGGAACAACCTACCAAAGACTCTCATATCCACCACCAGCTTAAGTTCTTTCAAATCTAAGGCTGTCTCACACTTTAATCTGGTCTGTAACTGTTTCATACGCTCATAATATATATTTTCTTTAACTGTGCATGCAATGTCTTGTATATAATGTATACCTTGTTCATTTATGTAACTGTATTTGTAACCATGTATTATTTTGTTTTACTCTGTGCCCAGGACATACTTGAAAACGAGAGGTAACTCTCAATGTATTACTTCCTGGTAAAATATTTTATAAATAAATAAATAAATAAATAAACTTTGCGGAGGCTATGGGAATGGGCCTGTAAAAGGGATTCATAACCCTGAAACGTTGCCCACCTAATCTTCCTGCACTGACATCCTTCACTGTCAGGGGTTTCCCTACCCTACCCTTACCTTGCTAGTGATATTCCCCCCCCCCCCCCCCCACACACACACACACACTCACACACACCCTTGCCTCAGCACCTTTCTGGTATCCACAATACCTTTATCCTGCATTTGCATATTGTTGTAATATATCCTTTTTTTCTATTAATACACAATAGTATTTTAAGCATCATTAGCTTTTTAGTAATCATTTGGAGGCTTGGAACACCTGGTGTGTTCCTTTTGGTTATAACTCCCCACTTAATCCAACTGCACTTGAACTAACTGCAATTCAGTCACACAGCTCAGATATTTATTATTTTCCGCTATGACAAATGAGCATAAAATTACAAAGTGAGTGGAAAAAAGAGTTGATATATTACTTGAGTGAAAAAGTATTCTTAATGTGCAGTTCGCCATGCATCTTTTTCAAGATTTCTTTACTATACAATACAATAGGGTTTTACGTTCAAGTTTTTTCCTGATCACAGATTGTGTATGTATGTTTTATGTACTGTATGTATTATGTAATAATTCATTATTCCTAAATAATAAGTTTAAAGTCTAAATGTGTGCTAAACTCTTCCCATTAAGTGACATAATCAAACTTCAAAACATGGAAAACGTTAATGTTAGAAAAAATAGTGTAAGTTGTACTCTGCTGCATACATTTGAACTTTTACACATGTGATTAAAATGTAAACAAAATAAAAACAGCATGAAAAAGTAAATAAGGTTGATAATTTGCTTTAAAGGAAAATTTGAGCTCAATTTCAATATACAGATGTAGCAAGCAGGGCAGCCGATAGGAAGGGCAGTTTAGAAACAAGGAAAGTCAGCACTAATGTTTATAGAGGTTTCCTTTTACTTTACAGGCTTAAAACATCCACACCTGCAGAAAAAAAGGAGTTGATTGAAATAAAGATCACGACCAAAGTGACAGAAACAAATGAAGACAAAAGTCAAGATAAAGGAAAAGACTTGCAAGAAGGGGAAGACTTGGAAGAAGAGAAAGACTTGGAAGAAGAGAAAGACTTGGAAGTAGAGAAGGATGAAGGGAAAAATGTGGATGAAGATAAAAACATGGATGTGCAACAAAGCACAGATGAAACAAATGAGATACATGCAGAGAAAGACACACTTGATGTAAAGGGGCCATCAGGCATCAATGAAGGAAACACACTTTCTCTTGCTAAACCAGGGCCAACACCTAGGAAAGCTGCTCCAAAATTCAAACAAAGGCAGTCAAGGCAATTCAAGAGCAAACCACCCAAGAAAGGAGTATTAGGGTAAGTAGATACATTGTAGGCTGTGATACCTTCTCTTGGACAAGCATAATATTTATACAGATTTTTAACACTTCCATAATCATGTAGAATGCCTTTCCATGAATTGTTCTCTTTTTAATCCTGATGGAATTACTGGAAAACTCATATATAGTATTTGGGTAAGAAAACTAAAGAATTCTGGTAACTACTAGTTTTCTGCTTGCCTGGTTTAAATGTGATGGATTTCCTTATAAATCAAAACACCCACTACTTTCATCAAAAAGGTGTTTTTTCCTTTGTTTAAAAGGATTGCTGTAAATAACAGAACCACTCATTGTTAAAGCTATTCTAGTCATTGTTGGTGCTATTTCTATTAGTGTTTATACTTGTATTTACTGTAAAAATAGATTTCAACAGATAAAAACAGGTTAAAACTGTATATTTGTTCTATACTCATAAATATAACATTATCCTATTTGCTGCTGCAAAATTAATTTGCATATTATTGAGAGGCCACACTTCCTCATGCACATCAAACTGTGCAACATAAAAACTATATGAAATATTGAAATGTCTTTGATATCATGTATGTTATGCTCTAATTAGGAAGAAGTAGCTGCAACACATGGTATTGAGCCCCCTAGCAATGTGAGTTTGTGCCTCATTACTACTGAACTTATTATTAGTAAAGGACAAGAGAGCAATCGCAAGTTAACATCTAGGTCTAGAGAAATCGTAAATTGATTTTACCATACTAGAGTCTATGGCCTGAATAGATTAACCTCCGTAAAGGCCAAAAATGCAGTATTGAAATGGAATTAGTGTGTGCGGCTCTCCGCTTCCCCTTCTCACTGCCTAAGTTCTTACACGTCAAGATACCTGATGGATTTGCGAACTAATAACTCTTTTAGGCTGACCTGAACTTGTGTAGGCTCTCCTTGTAATTGTTTATAGGAATAACATCTTCCAAGGAACGAAAAGCCTTTATGATAGTCCCCCATTTTGAAAAACAATACTCCCGTTTGTCCGCTTGACGGATAGCAATGTAGTTTCAATGTAGTTAATGTGCCTCATTACTACATGAAGCTTATTACTTAGTAAGGACAAGAGAGCAATCGCAAGTTAAACATCTAGGTCTAGAGAACTCGTAAATTGATTTTACCATACTAGAGTCTATGGCCTGAATAGATTAACCTCCGTAAAGGCAAAAATGCAGTATTGAAATGGAATTAGTGTGCGCTGTCCTCCGCTTCCCCTCTCCTCACTGCCTAAGTTCTTTACCCGTCAAGATACCTGATGTATTTGCCTGAACTAATAACTCTTTTAGGATGACCTGATACTTGTGTAGGCTCTCCTTGTAATTGTTTATAGGAAGTAACATCTTCCAAGAGACGAAAAGCCTTTTTAGATAGTCTCCCCCATTTTGAAAAACAATACTCCCGCCTTTGTCCGCTTGACGGATAATCAGCAATGTAGTTTCAATGTAGTTAATGTGCCTCATTACTACATGAAGCTTATTACTTAGTAAGGCCAAGAGACAATCGCAAGTTAAACATCTAGGTCTAGAGAACTCGTAAATTGATTTTACCATCGATCTATGGCCTGAATGATTAACCTCCGTAAAGGCAAAAATGCAGTATTGAAATGGAATAGTGGTGCGCTGTCCCTCCGCTTCCCCTCTCCTCACTGCCTAAGTTCTTCCCCGTCAAGATACCTGATGTATTTGCCTGAACTAATACTCTTTAGATGACCTGATCTTGTGTAGGCTCTCCTTGTAATTGTTTATAGGAAGTAACATCTTCCAAGAGACGAAAAGCCTTTTTAGATAGTCTCCCCCATTTTGAAAAACAATACTCCCGCCTTTGTCCGCTTGACGGATAATCAGATTATCATTTTGATCTAATTCCTATGGGCCATCTTTCTCGACAATCAAGGTTATCTTGCATCCTATAATATCGTTTGTCCTTGCACATTTGTTTGAGGTCTGTTTCCATCAACTTCCCAAAGAGTTCCAAATATGGACCCTTAGATTCATGAGGATAGAAAGTGGACTTGGGCTTAAATGTAGTGTGTACAATACTCTTAGCCATATCACTATACAAACCCAAAATAGGCTCCAGCACACACAGGAAATAGAAAAACGTAGAGAATTTCAGAATAAGCCACATATTTAATAACGTAAACAGATCAATATACAAACTTGGAAATGCTAACCGACTACTAAAGCAAAGTATACAGCTCTACTTATCACACTAAGGGGGGGAGTACAAATGAGGGTATGGGGAAGGAAAAACAAATAAACATATAAAGACACTGGGGTAGGGTAAGAGGGGCAATGTTTCAGGGTAGAATCCTTTCTTCTGGCTCGTTCTCTTGGGTCCACAGGAACCTCAAAGTACTTCCCTTGGCCCTTATCTCCCCTGTAAGACACACAAATAGAAAATATGCAAAATCACAGAATAATGCGATCAGATAATCCTACCGTGAACAGCCATCCGCAGTAAAGGTAAGTATGTAGGGATAAAGCAAACCATCCTTAAGATGAATGTTCACAGGCTACTGGCAGAGGTTACAGGCAATCTTCTTCACTCTAACTGCAGCTGCATACTTACCTTTACTGCGGATGGCTGTTTGCATTATTCTGTGATTTTGCATATTTTCTATTTGTGTGTCTTACAGGGGGGATAAGGGCCAAGGGAAGTACCTTGAGGTTCCTGTGGACCCAAGGGAACGGACCATAAGAAAGGGTTCTACCCTGAAACGTTGCCCCTCTTTATATGTTTATTTGTTTTTCCTTCCCCATATCCTCATTTGTACTCCACACTTCCCTTCCCATTGTATCCCCCCCCCCCCCTTAGTGTGATAAGTAGAGCTGTATACTTTGCTTTAGTAGTCGGTTAGCATTTCCAAGTTTGTATATTGATCTGTTTACGTTATTAAATCTGTCATAAAAGAAAAGGATTCCCCGGCGCGTGGTTCCACTTTAACTCCGGGACACATGAAAACAAAAAAGGAAAAAACACAATCAGAAGTATTTAAAATACAATAAAAACCTTGATTGAACTTGATAGGAAACACACTTACATGAAATATTGTCTCTTCAATAGGGATAGGGGAGACTTCCTGGTGATACAAACAGCCAGCAGTTTAAGGCATTGGGAAGGATGCATCCATAATCCACAAGCCGTCCTCCAGAATCCCTGGTTGTCAGTGCGGATCCTGCTCCTGCAGTCAGAGTAGTTCTTTGCAGGGATATACCAGCATTGGTTGATTTCCTGGTGCTTGTGCACAGACCAGGTCTCTCCCTCAGCTGTTCTCCTTGCTGCAGCTTCAGTGCTGCCTCCAAACTGGATGAAGCTGCAATTTCCTCAATACGGTGGCCTGTGATGCTCAAAATTTGTCAGACCGGTTTCGCCCTTGGCTTCCTCAGTGACTTGTCAGTTTGGAGGCAGCACTGATGCTGCAGCAAGGAGAACAGCTGAGGGAGGGAGGAATATACCTGTGTTACCGTATGTGGTGCGTTACCTGATAGGCTCACAGAGGCCTGAACCTCCGCCGCTGGGAGCCTGGGGTATACCTGATTCTTCGGTTACAGCTCCTCCACCTGTAATGGATCCCAACAGGGTGGGATGGTCCTCTTACAGGAACAATAATAATAATGCATGCACACAATATGTGCTAGCAACCTTTACTACAAGATATAACCTTGGTACTCTGTACCACACAGTAATATACGTAAATCTATATGTAAGTTCACCCCACCGGATACCAACATGAATGTCCCCAAAGTACATTGGGTGCTGGGCACCAATTCCCTGATGTCCCTTTCCCTTATGTCAGGGCCCACCCAAAGTGTTGGAGATAGCGCTATTCCGTGGAGTGTTAGTGCACTGAATTAGGCACCTGCTTGGGGCTCCTGCACCCGGGTACCGCAGAATAACAGAAGGGGATACGTCTGATCCAACGTGTTGTCTGCCTACGCATGGGTTGAATTCCTGCGTGGATAATATCACCGTACGGTCTATACCGTGGGGCTAGTCTGTTCCCAGTCCGCAGGCCGCAGTCATAGCGTGGAGTAATCCTCCGTGGAGATATTCTCTATCCTGAGTTATATCTGATCCCAGACACAAAGATCAGGGCTGCGCAGCAGATGAGCTGTATCCCTAAACTCAGGCAAATAACTAAGGGGCAGGTTCCTTACCTGTCCCTGAAGCAACCACAATCTGGAGTAATGGTAGTAAATATCTGGGGCCTATGGGGGTAAACTGGTCTTGTGCAGGGGCTACTGCTCTCTGCACCTACAACCTCCCCTAACCTGCTCCCAGCTCCAACTAACTGGTGTGGGCTCAGCACGCAAAAACGTATCTCTCTTGAGTGCAGAGGTATCAGGCCGCGCAATAGGCTCCCTGGCGTCACAT
This sequence comes from Ascaphus truei, assembly GCA_036426205.1. NCBI lineage: Eukaryota > Metazoa > Chordata > Amphibia > Anura > Ascaphidae > Ascaphus > Ascaphus truei. The sequence continues at coordinate 15,276 of WSYH01001296.1, forward strand.
GTATTCAAGCCCCTAAGCCTTCTTGGGGCTGAAGTCCCTTGCGTTGCCTTATGTAACTGATCGCTGCCTCATAGTGCCCCACCACGCATGCGCGACATGACAATGGCCGCCGCAACTCCCAATAGCTAACTGCGCATGCGTGCACATATCCAAAATGGTAGCCCCCGCTAGCCGGGTGCATCGCAAGCTCCCAGCGACCGGCTCGCCTCACTAGCCGCTCCCACACACTCCCGCCACCCACTGGATCTACCCACAACTGCCGCGGAGGTAAGGGGGCCAATAGGAGCACCAAAGGGAACCGGAGCTACACACTCCCCCTGATAAAATCCCAATGGCCTCGCTTGGGAACAGCATACATAACTATATACACTAGTGTTATATAATAAAAATACGGTACAAGTATATAACTTAACACATTGCAATGCTCTACATGAGATTATACAATTGAGTGAGCATTGCAATGACAGAATGTATCTTGGCCCGAGACCACTCCTGAGCCTCATAGTGGGGTGCCCCAAATGAATCATAGAACACCCGGTTGGGAGGGTACCTCATTCTTTGGCTTCTGCGAAGCTCTGCTTCTACTCCTTCTGAAGAGTAATGTGCATAGTCCTGAGGCTCAGCCTTTCCCATTGAGGGTATAAATGTCTCTGAAAAGTCTCTTTGGGGCATGAAGCATGGGCTTCTAGGGTCCAGGGGAGGACTCACTGGAGTCCCCCCATTAGAGGTTGTTTGTTCAGGCCCTTTATCCATAGCTCCTATGGGACATGCCGCAGGATGTTGATGTCCCCTTTGAGAGGGACCCTCGTTAGCTTCCACTTGTTATGACTCTCCATCCAAAGGTGTAGTCGGGATTCTTGGTTCACCTTCCTCCAGTTGCAGAATAAGGAGGAAGTGATTACGATGCCAGACTTTTAATCGTCCCTCACTGTCTCTTATACGATAGACTGGGAGACCCGGCATCTGTGACTCGACTTCATATACTCCGTCACGCCAGCGGTCGGCCAGTTTGCCGGGGACTCCTAGATTTTGGAGTAGAATAGCATTGCCAGGATGAATCTCCCAATGACGGACCTTATGATCATTACGCCTTTTGTTATCAGCATTTAAACGAGCAGAAGCTTTCTCGGCTAACCGTAAGCATTTTGCCGATTGTCTTGTAGCCTTTGTACGTATCTAAAGTGCATCATGTTGGGTACCCCGTCGATAGATACCCTCAGATGTATATCCACTAGAAGTTGTGCTTCTCGCCGGAACATCAAGAAATAAGGAGTGAACCCTGTGGACTCATGGCGAGTGCAATTGTAAGCATGCACCAAGGATTCTACATGCTTACTTCACTCGCTCTTCTGAGAACCTTTTAAAGTGCCGAGCATGTCCAGGAGGGTTCTCTTGAACCTCTCCGGCAAAGCATCTCCGTCTGGGTGGTATGGGGTGGTTCGAGACTTTGTAATATTTAGCAGTTTGAGCAACTCCTTGATGAGATTACTTTCAAAGTCCCGACCTTGGTCCGAATGCAAACAGTTTGGCAGTCCGTAATAGATAAAGTATCGTTCCCATAGTATTTTAGCCACCGTGATGGCTTTCTGATGGTAAGGAATCCACACCTCAGTCTACTGCTTACCTTGCCTTACAGACCTGTGCAGTCCTGGAACACTCCCCCTGGTATCCACTGCAGCTGTGCAAGCTATCACTGCAACCTAGCCTTGTACTCACTCATTGGAGCAGTGCCCTCACACCCTCCTCTGGGGATTAGTCCGCTGACCTTTAAGTACTGCATCCCCATAATCCTTCTCTGCCGAGCATAATCCTTCATGGATGTTCACTGTGTTCGCCACAGCCACCTGTCTTGGCCGCCTTGCTGCTGTTTTCATATTCTTGTTCCTAGTTCATGTCCTGGTTCCTGTGCTGAAGCGGTGTATCTCCAGTGTAACTTCAGCTCCCTGTTTCCTGAGACCTGCTGCCCTTCCCATAGCAGAGGTCTTTCTCTGAGTCCTGGGGCCTACTGCTCTCTCCATTGCAGAGGCCGTGTCCTGGTTCCTGTGCTGAAGTGGTGGATCTCCAGCGTAACTTCAGCTCCCTGTTTCCTGAGGCCTGCTGCCCTTCCCATAGCAGAGGCCTGTCCCTGAGTCCTGAGGTCTGTAGCTCTCTCCCCGCACAGGCTCGTTCTGGACTCCTGCGCTGAAGCATTGGTTTACCAGTGCTGCCTGGCGGTCTGCCCAATCCGGTCAGCCTTCTCCTTCCTGAGACCAGCGCCATGGGCCGTGGACGCCACTTGCGCAAACCCCGTTCCCGACCTGCAGCAATTTCGCTGAAGCAGGAAGACCTGCTTGATCTCCTGTTACCGACTCCCTGCTTGGACTACCATGATGTCTCCAATCCTGACCCTGGCTCATCCACTGACTACGCTGCTCTCTCCAGTCCCGATCCTGCTATATACGACTACGAAATCCGGATCAGCCTGTGCGGTCTAAGGTCGGTGCTTATACAACCCCACCTCAGCCACGCGGTCCGACCCTGGTTTGTGGCGAGCACAACGATGACACTGATCTTTGGTGGGGAAGGCCTGTGCGTAGCGAGTATAATGATCCGTGATGTCCAACACATTACTGATGACTCGGGTATCAGGTTCAGTGCACAGAAAGTCCATACACACCAAGTCCATGGGACCCGAGCTTTTCAGATGAGCCTTGGGGGCGGCTCTGGTTGGGAGAGTCTTGCGTTGGATGCATCGAGAGCACCGTCAACAGTATCGCTCCACTGATTCGCGCATCTGAGGCCAGAAGAACCGATCTTGTACCAACCCAAAGGTCTTTTCTACGCCCAGATGGGCATGTTCATCGTGCAAGGCTTTCAGGACTAGATATTGTAAATTTCAGGGTAGAACCAATTATTACCTTTCTGGATGGTCATGGTATTGTACCAACGGTATAGTAGACCATTGTCCAGGTTGAATTTGTCAGCTTCTCGCATGAGTATGGCAACAAGGTCGCTGGGAGCACGTTTCAGCTAAGCAGTTTTTCTGTACCGCCTAATGGATAAGGCCCGCTACAGGGTCCCTTACCTGATATTGTATCAAATCCTTCCACGAGATAATTTTATCTGGGGTGACGTTCATCCCATCGGGGTCACAGTAGGCAGCAGGCAGAGCCTTGGATTGACATCCCAAGGAATACACGACACGTAATTCAGAAAATGCCACTTTATTCCCTAAAATAGCAGCCGTGTTTCACATGGCTTGCATCCCTGGCCCAGGAATCTCCTCCCAAATGTCATCATCCGGAGTGACCTCTAGTCCGGGTCCTTTGGAGAGGGAATCGGCCCTGAAGTTTAGAGGCCCTGGCTTGTACTTCAATGTTAACATGTAGTTTGAGAGGGCCGCTAGCCTTCGATGGCCTGCAGCGTCCAGTTTGGCGGTCGTCATTATGTATGTCAACGGATTGTTGTCTGTACACACTTCAAAGGTGACCCCATACAGATAGTCATGGAGTTTATCCACAATTTCCCACATAAGGGCGAGAAATTCCAGCTTGTGGTCAGAATAATTATGTTCGCTGGAGGTTACATAGTTACATAGTAGATGAGGTTGAAAAAAGACGTACGTCCATCAAGTTCAACCTATGCTAAATTTAGACAACAGATACTTTATTCTATATCTATACTTACTTATTGATCCAGAGGAAGGCAAACAAAAAACCCCATTAAGGGGAAAAATTAATTCCTTCCTGACTCCAAGAATTGGCAATCGGATTAATCCCTGGATCAACACCCTTCCCATGTATACTTATTTGGTATATCCCTGCATACATTTCCCATCTAAAAAGATGTCCAACCTTTTTTTGAACAAATCTATTGTATCTGCCATCACAGTCTCCATGGGCAATGAATTCCACATTTTAACTGCCCTTACTGTAAAGAACCCTTTCCTTTGTTGCTGGTGAAATATCCTTTCCTCCAACCTTAAGGGATGGCCCTGAGTTCTTTGTACAGCCCGTGGGATGAATAGTTCTTTTGAAAGCTCCTTGTATTGTCCCTGAATATATTTGTATATAGTTATCATATCCCCTCTTAGACGCCTCTTTTCTAATGTAAATAAATCTAATTTAGCTAGCCTCTCCTCATATGTTAGAATGTCCATCACCTTTATTAATTTGGTGGCTCTTCTCTGCACTCTCTCTAGTTCCATAATGTATTTTCTTAGGATTGGTGCCAAAATTGTACTCCATATTCAAGGTGTGGTCTTACTAATGCTTTGTAAAGGGGCATAATTATGTTTACTTCCCTTCCATCCATTGCTCGTTTGATGCAAGATAAGATCTTGTTTGCCTTTGCATGACATTGGGCACTATTGCTAAGCCTGCTGTCTACATGCACTCCTAAATCCTTCTCCATCAAGGATTCCCCCAATATATCTCCATTAAATTTGTAAGTCGCCTTTTTATTCTTGCATCCCAAATGCATAACCTTACATTTATCTGTATTAAACCTCATTTGCCATTTACCTGCCCACGTTTCCAGTCTCTCCAAGTCCTTCTGAAGAGAAATTACATCCTGCTCTGATTCTATTACCTTACACAATTTAGTATCATCAGCAAAGATGGAGACTTTGCTCTCGATCCCAACCTCAAGGTCATTAATAAACAAGTTAAAAAGCAGGGGTCCCAGTACCGATCCTTGAGGTACTCCACTCACGACTTTAGCCCAACCTGAAAAAGTTCCAATTATGACAACCCTATGTTGTCTGTCCTTTAACCAGTTTTCAATCCAGGTGCATATATTATTACTGAATCCAATTTTCTTTATTTTGTACACCAACCTCTTGTGTGAAACCGTATCAAAAGCCTTTGCAAAATCTAAGTAGACCACTGTATTACCCTGGTCTAAATTCCTACTTACCTCCTCAAAGAAACAAATAAGGTAAGTTTGTAAAGATCTATCCTTCATAAACCCATGCTGACTATTACTAATAATTTTGTTTTCCATTAGGTATTCCTGAATATTATCCCGTATTAAACCTTCATGTAGTTTCCCTACTATTGAAGTCAGGCTTACAGGTCTGTAATTCCCCGGGTGTGATCTAGCTCCCTTTTTAAATATAGGCACCACATCTGATTTACGCCAATCTTGTGGTACTGAGCCTGTGGAAATGGAGTCCTTGAATATTAAATATAATAGTTTTGCTATTACTGAGCTTAATTCCTTGAGAACTCTTGGATGTGTGCCATCGGGGCCAGGTGCCTTATTTACTTAAATTTTTTCAAGTCGCTTATGAACTTCTTCCTCAGTTAACCAATTGGTCATTAATATGGAGGTTGTGGCTTCCTCCTGTGGCGCTACTATTGAACTTGATTCTTCCCTGGTAAACACAGAGGCAAAGAATTTGTTTAATACCTCTGCTTTTTCCTTATCTCCAATAATCTGCCTACGCATCTCACACTATTAAGGTACTTAAAGAACTTTTTAGGGTTGACCTTACTTTCTATTGCAATCCTTTTTTCATTATCCATTTTTGCTAATTTAATTGCCCTTTTGCAATTTTGTTACATTCCTTATAATTCTGTTACGATGTCTCTGTCCCTTCTGACTTAAAGAATCTATACACCTTCCCCTTGTCCATTTCCTCCCCTACCTGTTTATTTAGCCACATTGGTTTTGACTTATTTCTTTTATACTTATTACCCAAGGGTATACACTGATAAGTGTGCTTTTCTAACAATGTTTTAAAGACTGCCCATTTATCTTCTACATTTTCCCTGCAAAAACATCATCCCATTGTATTACTACTAGATTAGACCTCAGTTTATTAAAATCTGCCTTTCTAAAGTTTAAAGTATTTGTTGAACCCAAGTAATCTGTTTTTTGATCATTTATTTCAAATGAGACCATGTTATGATCACTGTTACCCAAATGTTCCAGGACTTGAATATTTGTTATTACTTCTACATTGTTTGATATGACCAAATCCAGAACTGCCCCTCTCCTGGTTGGTTCCTCAATAATTTGGGTCATATAATTATCTTTAAGCACCCCAAAAACCTGTTTCCTTTTGTTGTAACGCTAATCTCATTGCCCCAGTCTATGTCTGGATAATTAAAATCCCCCATTATGCAAACATGACCCAGTTTTGATGCCTTCTCCATTTGCAAATGTATTTTAGCTTCCTCAATCTCACAGATATTTGGTGGTTTATAGCATATTCCCACAAACATTTTCTTTATACTTTTACCTCCACTGCTAATTTCTATCCACAAGGTCTCTACATTTTCATCATTCCCTTCATAGACATCATCCCTTATAATAGGTTTTAGATCTGGTTTAACATATAGACATACTCTGCCTCCCCTTCTATTTGTTCGATCCTTCCGAAAAAGAGAATACCCCTTTAAATTAACTGTCCAGTCATGAGTTTCATCCCACCATGTTTCAGTAATGCCTATGATATCATACTGCTCCCTTGTAGCTATTAATTCAAGCTCCCCCATTTTATCTGTCAGGCTTCTTGCATTGATCTAATACCTATGGGACCACTCTTTGCTCGACAGATCAAGTGTATCTTTGCTCCTATATACAGATTCGTTCGTCTGAACATTTGTTTAGGCTGGTTCCATCAACTCCCAAAGAGTTCCAAATATGGACCTAGATTCATGAGGATAGAAAGTGACTTGGCTTAATTTAGTGTGTACAATCCTTAGCCATAATCCTATACAAACCCAAAATAGGCCTCCAGCACACCAGAAATGAGAAAACGTAAGGAATTTCAGATAGCCACATATTTAAATACGTAAACAATCAATACAAACTTGGAAATGCTAACCGACTACTAAAGCAGAGAAGAACAGCTCTACTTATCACACTAAGGGGGGGAGTACAAATGAGGGTTGGGAAGGAAAAACAAATGAACATATAAAGACAACGGGGTAGGGTAAGAGGGGCAATGTTTTCAGGGTAGAATCCTTTCTTCTGGCTCGTTCTCTTGGGTCCACAGGAACCTCAAAGGACTTCCCTTGGCCCTTATCTCCCCTGTAAGCCACACCATAGAAAATACTGCAAAATCACAGAATAATGCGATCAGATAATCCTACCGGTGACAGCCATCCGCAGTAAAGGTAAGTATGTAGGGATTAAAGCAAACCAGTCCTTAAGATGAAGTTCACAGGCTACTGCAGAGGTTCAGGTCATCTTCTTCACTCTAATGCAGCTGCATACTTACCTTTACTGGGATGGCTGTTTGCATATTCTGTGATTTTGCATATTTTTCTATTTGTGTGTCTTACAGGGGGGATAAGGGCCAAGGGAAGTCCTTGAGGTTCCTGTGGACCCAAGGGAACGGACCATAAGAAAGGGTTTACCCTGAAACGTTTGCCCCTCTTTATATGTTTATTGTTGTTTTCCTTCCCCATATCCTCATTTGTAGTCCACACTTCCTTCCATTGTATCCCCCCCCCCCCTTGTGTGATAAGTAGACTGTATACTTGCTTTAGTAGTCGGTTAGCATTTCCACAGTTTGTATATTGATCTGTTACGTTATTAAATCTGTATAAAAGAAAGGATTCCCCGGCGCGTGGTTCACTTTAAACTTGTAGGGAACACATGAAAACAAAAAGGAAAAACACAATCAGAAGTTTTAAAATACAAAAAAACCTCTGATTGAACTTGATAGGAAAACACCTTACATGAAATATGTCTCTTCAATAGGGATAGGGAGCTTCTGGTGATACACCAGCCAGCAGTTTAAGCATTGGAAGGATGCATCCATAATCCACAAGCCGTCCTCCAGAATCCTGGTTGTCAGTGCGGATCCTGCTCCTGCAGTCAGAGTAGTTCTTTGCAGGGATATACAGCATTGGTTGATTTCCTGGTGCTTGGCAGACACATGCTCTTCCCTCAGCTGTTCTCCTTGCTGCAGCTTCATAGTGCGCCTCCAAAATGGATGAAGCGCAATTCCTCAATACGTGGCCGTGATGCTCAAATTTGTCAGACCGGTTTCGCCCTTGGCTTCCTCAGTGACTTGTCAGTTTTGGAGGCAGCACTGATGCTGCAGCAAGGAGAACAGCTGAGGGAGGGAGGAATATCCCTGTGTTACGTATGTGGTGCGTTCCTTGATAGGCTCACAGAGGCCTGAACCTCCGCCGCTGGTAGCCTGGGTTATACTGATTCTTCGGTTACAGCTCCTCCACCTGTAATGGATCCCAACAGTGGGATGTCCTCTTACAGGAACAATAATATAATGCATGCACACCATATGTGCTAGCAACCTTACTACAAGATATAACTCTGTACTCTGTACCACAACATAAATACGTAATCTATATGTAAGTTCACCCCACGCGATACCAACTATGAATGTCCCCAAAGTACATTGGGTGCTGGCACCAATCCCTGATGTTCCCTTTCCATTATGTCAGGGCCCACCCAAAGTGTGAGATAGCGCTATTCCGTGGAGTGTGTAGTGCACTGAATGTAGCACCTGCTTGGGGCTCCTGCACCCGGGTACCGCAGATAACAGAAGGGATACGTCTGATCCAACGTGTTTGTCGCTAGCATGGGTTGAATTCTCGTGGAATTAACACCGTACGGTCTATACCGTGGGCTAGTCTGTTCCCCAGTCCGCAGGCTGCGCATCATACGTGGAGTAACCTCCGTGGAGATATTCTCTATCCCTGAGTTTATATCTGATCCAGGACACAAAGATCAGGCGCGCAGCAAGTGAGCTGTATCCCTAAACTCAGCAAATAACTAAGGGGCAGGTTCCTTACCTGTCCCTGAAGCAACACAATCTGGAGTAATGGTAGTAATTCTGGGGCCTATGGGGGTAAACTGGTCTTGTGCAGGGGCCTACTGCTCTCTGCACCTACAACCTCCCCTAACCTGCTCCAGCTCCAACTAACGTGTGTGGCTCAGCACGCAAAAACTATCTTCTTGAGTGCAGAGGTATCCAGGGCGCGCAATGGCTCCCTGGCGTCACAGTATCAAGCCCCTAAGCCTTTGGGGCTGAAGTCCCTTGCGTTGCCATTATTTACTGATCGCTGGCCTCATATGCCCCCACCACGCATGCGCGAACATGACAATGGGCCCCGCAACTCCAATAAGTAACTGCGCCATGCGTGACATATCCAAAATGGTAGCCCCAGCTAGCCGGGTGCATCGCAAGCTCCAGCGAGCCGCTCGCCTCACTCCGCTGCCACAACACTCACCTCCGCCACCCACTGGATCTACCCACAAACTGCCGACGCTGAGGTAAGGGGCCAATAGGAGCACCAAAGGGAACCGGAGACTACACTCCCCCTGATAAATCCCAATGGCCTCGCTTGGGAACACATACTTAACTAGTATACCCGTGTTATATAATAAATACGGTACAAGTATATACTTAACACATTGCAATGCTCTACATGAAGATTATACAATTGAGTGAGCATTGCAATGACAGAATGTACTTGGCCGAGACCACTCCTGAGCCTCATAGTGGGGTGCCCAAATGAATCATAAACACCCGGTTGGGAGGTACCCCCATTCTTTGGCTTCTGCGAAGCTCTGCTTCTACTCCTTCTGAAGAGTAAGTGCATAGTCCTGAGCTCAGCCTTTCCCATTGAGGGTATAAATGTTCTGGAAAAGTCTCTTTGGGGCATGAAGCATGGGCTTCTAGGGTCCAGGGGAGGACTCCACTGGAGTCCCCCCATTAGAGGGTTGTGTTGTTCAGGCCCTTTATCCATAGCTCCTATGGGAATGCCACGCGATGTTGATGTCCCCTTTGAGAGGGACCCTCGTTTAGCTTCCACTTGTTATGATCTCTACATCCAAAGGTGTGTCGGGATTCTTGGTTCACCTCCTCCATTGCAGAATAAGGAGAATGATTACGATGCCAGACGTTTAATCGTCCCTCACTGTCTCTTATACGATAGACTGGAGACCCGGCATCTGTGACTCGACTCATATACTCCGTCACGCCAGCGGTCGGCCAGTTTGCTCCGTGACTCCTAGATTTTGGATAGGAATCCATTGCCAGGATGAAGTCTCCCAATGACGGACCTTATGATCATACGCCTTTGTTATCAGCATTAACGAGCGAAAGCTTTCTCCACGGCTAACCGTACGATTTTGCGATTGTCTGTAGCCTTTGTACGTATCTAAAGTGCATCAGGTGGGTACCCAGCGCTCCGTCGATAGATCCTCAGATGTATATCCACTAGAAGTTGTGTCTTCTCGCGAACTAGCAAGACATAAGGAGTGAACCTGTGGACTCATGGCGTGCAATTGTAAGCATGCACCAAGGATTCTAAACCTGCTACTTTTCACTCGCTCTTCTGAGAACCTTTTAAATTGCGAGCATGTCCAGGAGGGTTCTCTTGAAACCTCTCCGGCAAAGCATCTCCGTCTGGGTGGTATGGGTGGTTCGAGACTTTGTATATTTAGCAGTTTGAGCAACTCTTGATGAGATCTTCAAAGTCCCCGACCTTGTTCCGAATGCAACAGTTTGGCAGTCGTATAGATAAAGTATCGTTCCCATAGTATTTTAGCCACCGGTGTGGCTTTTGATGGTAAGAATCACACCCAGTCTACTGCTTACCTCCTTACAGACCTTGCAGTCCTGGAACACTCCCCCTGGTATCCACTGCAGCTTTGCAAGCTATCACTGCAACCTAGCCTTGTACCTACCCTCATGGGAGCAGTGCCCTCACACCCTCCTTGGGGATTAGTCCGCTGACCTTAAGTACTGCATCCCCATAATCCTTCTCTGCCGAGCATAATCCTTCATGGAGTTCACTGTGTTCGCCACAGCCACCTGTCTTTGCCGCTTGACTCGTTTTCATATTCTTGTTCCAGTTCATGTCCTGGTTCCTGTGCTGAACGCGGTGTATCTCCAGTGTAACTTCAGCCCCTGTTTCCTGAGACCTGCTCCTTCCCATACAGAGGTCTTTCTCTGAGTCTGGGGCCTACTGCCTCTCCATGCAGAGGCCGTGTCCTGGTTCCTGTGCTGAAGTGGTGGATCTCCAGCGTAACTTCAGCTCCTGTTTCCTGAGGCCTGCTGCCCTTCCCATAGCAGAGGCCTGTCCCTGAGTCCTGAGTCTGTAGCTCTCTCCCCGCACAGGCTCGTTCTGGACTCCTGCGCTGAAGCTTGGTTTACCAGTTGCTGCTGGCGGTCTGCCCAATCCGGTCAGCCTCTCCTTCCTAACCAGCGCCATGGGCCGTGGACGCCACTTGCGCAAACCCCGTTCCCGACCTGCAGCAATTTCGCTGAAGCAGGAAGACCTGCTGATCTCCTGTTACCGACTCCCTGCTTGGATACCATGATGTCTCCAATCCTGACCCTGGCTCATCCCTGACTACGCTGCTCTCGCCAGTCCCGATCCTGCATATACGACTACAAATCCGGATCAGCCTGTGCGGTCTAAGGTCGGTGCTTATACAACCCCACCACTCAGCCCGCGGTTCCGACCCTGGTTTGTGGCGAGCACAACGATGACACTGATCTTTGGGGGAAGCCTGTGCGTTAGCGAGTATAATGATCCGTGATGTCAACATTACTGATGACTCGGGTATCAGGTTCAGTGCACAGAAAGTCCATACCAACCAAGTCCATGGGACCCGAGCTTTTCAGATGAGCCTTGGGCGGCTCTGGTTGGGAGAGTCTTGCGTTGGATGCAATCGAGAGCACCGTCAACAGTATCGCTCCACTGATTCGCTGCATTGAGCCAGAAGAAACGATCTTTTACCAACCCAAGGTCTTTCTACGCCCAATGGGCATGTTCATCGTGCAAGAGCCTTTCAGGCTAGATATTGTAAATTTCAGGGAGAACCAATTATTACCTTTCTGATGGTCATGGTATTGTACCAACGTATAGTAGACCATTGTCCAGTTGAATTTGTCACTTCTCGCATGAGTATGGCAACAAGGTCGCTGGGAGCACGTTTCGCTAATGCAGTTTTTCTGTAACCGCCTAATGGATAAGGCCCGCTACAGGGTCCCGTACCTGATATTGTATCAAATCCTTCCACGAGATATTTTATCTGGGGTGAGTTCATCCCATCGGGGTCACAGTAGCAGCAGGCAGAGCCTGGATGACATCCAAGAATACACACACGTAATTCAGAAAATGCCACTTTATTCCCTAAAATAGGCACGTGTTTCACATGCTTGCATCCCTGGCCGAATCTCTCCACAATGTCATCATCCGGAGTTGACCTCTAGTCCGGGTCCTTTGGAGAGGGAATCGGCCCTGAAGTTGAGGCCCTGGCTTGACTTCAATGTTAACATGAGTTTGAGAGGGCCGCTAGCCTTCGATGGCCGCAGCTCCAGTTTGGCGGTCGTCATTATTATGTCAACGGATTGTTGTCTGTACACACTTCAAAGGTGACCCCATACAGAGTAGTCATGGAGTTTATCCACAATTTCCCACATAAGGGCGAGAAATTCCAGCTTGTGTCAGAATTTATGTTCGCTGGAGGTTACATAGTTACATAGTAAGAGGGAGTGAAAAAAACGTACGTCCATCAAGTTCAACCATGCTAACTTTAACAAACAGATACTTTATATCTATATCTAATACTTACTTATTGATCCAAGAAGGCAAACAAAAAACCCCATAAGGGGAAATTAATTCCTTCCTGACTCCAAGAATTGGCAATCGGATTAATCCCTGGATCAACACCCTTCCCATGTATACTTATTTGGTATATCCCTGCATACATTTCCCATATAAAAAATGTCCAACCTTTTTTGAACAAATCTATTGTATACTGCCATCACAGTCTCCATGGGCAATGAATTCCACATTTTAACTGCCCTTACTGTAAAGAACCCTTTCCTTTGTGCTGGTGAAATATCCTTTCCTCAACCTTAAGGGATGGCCCTGAGTTCTTTGTACAGCCCGTGGGATGAATAGTTCTTTTGAAAGCTCCTTGTATTGTCCCTGAATATATTTTGTATATAGTTACATACCTCTTTAGACGCCTCTTTCTAATGTAAATAAATCTAATTAGCTAGCCTCTCCTCATATGTTAGAATGTCCATCACCTTATTAATTTGGTGGCTCTTCTCTGCACTCTCTCTAGTTCCATAATGTATTTTTCTTAGGATTGGTGCCAAAATTGTACTCCATATTCACGGTGTGGTCTACTATGCTTTGTAAAGGGCATAATTATGTTTACTTCCCTTCCATCCTTGCTCGTTTGATGCAAGATAAGATCTTGTTTCCTTTGCATGACATTGGGCACTATTGCTAAGCCTGCTGTCTACATGCACTCCTAAATCCTTCTCCATCAAGGATTCCCCCAATATATCTCCATTAAATTTGTAAGTCGCCTTTTTATTCTTGCATCCCAAATGAATAACCTTACATTTATCTTGTTTAAACCTCATTTGCCATTTACCTGCCCACGTTTCCAGTCTCTCCAAGTCCTTCTGAAGAGAAATTACATCCTGCTCTGATTCTATTACCTTACACAATTTAGTATCATCAGCAAAGATGAGACTTTGCTCTCGATCCCAACCTCAAGGTCATTAATAAACAAGTTAAAAGCAGGGGTCCCAGTACCGATCCTTGAGGTACTCCACTCACGACTTTAGCCACCATGAAAAAGTCCAATTATGACAACCCTATGTTGTCTGTCCTTTAACCAGTTTTCAATCCAGGTGCATATATTATTACTATGAATCCAATTTTCTTTATTTTGTACACAACCCTTGTGTGAAACGTATCAAAAGCCTTGCAAAATCTAAGTAGACCACTGTATTACCCTGGTCTAAATTCCTACTTACCTCCTCAAAGAAACAATAAGGTAAGTTTGTAAAGATCTATCCTTCATAAACCCATGCTGACTATTACTAATAATTTTGTTTCCATTGGATTCCTGAAATATTACCCGTATTAAACCTTCATTGGTTCCCTACTATTGAAGTCAGGCTTACAGTCTGTAATTCCCCGGGTGTGATCTAGCTCCCTTTTTAAATATAGGCACCACATCTGATTTACGCCAATCTTGTGGTACTGAGCCTGTGGAAATGAGTCCTGTAATATTAAATATAATAGTTTTGCTATTACTTAGCTTAATTCCTGAGAACGCTTGGATTGTGTGCCATCGGGCCAGTGCCTTATTTACTTAATTTTTTCAAGTCCTTATGACTCTTCCTCAGTTAACCAATTGGGTCATTAATATGGAGGTTGTGGCTTCCTCCTGTGGCGCTACTTTGAACTTGATTCTTCCCTGTAAACACAGAGGCAAAAATTGTTAATACCTTGCTTTTACCTCTCTTTCCTTATCTCCAATAATCTGCCTACGCATCTCACACTATTAAGGTTAAAGAACTTTTTAGGGTTGACCTTACTTTCTATTGCAATCCTTTTTTCATATCCATTTTGCTAATTTAATTGCCCTTTGCAATTTTGTTACATTCCTTATAATTCTGTTACGATGTCTCTGTCCCTTCTGACTAAAGAATCATACACCTTCCCCTTGTCCATTTCCTCCCCTACCTGTTTATTTAGCCACATTGGTTTGACTTATTTCTTTTATACTTATTACCCAAGGGTATACACTGAGAATGTGCTTTTCTAACAATGTTTTAAAGACTGCCCATTTATCTTCTACACATTTTCCCTGCAAAAAACATATCCCATTGTATTACTACTAGATTAGACCTCAGTTTTTAAAATCTGCCTTTCAAAGTTTAAAGTATTTGTTGAACCCAAGTATCTGTTTTTTGATATTTATTTCAAATGAGAACCATGTTATGATCACTGTTACCCAAATGTTCCAGGACTTGAATATTTGTTATTACTTCTACATTGTTTGATATGACCAAATCCAGAACTGCCCTCTCCTGGTTTGGTTCCTCAATAATNNNTTGGGTCATATAATTATCTTTAAGCACCCCAAAAACCTGTTTCCTTTTGTTGTAACGCTAATCTCATTGCCCCAGTCTATGTCTGGATAATTAAAATCCCCCATTATGCAAACATGACCCAGTTTTGATGCCTTCTCCATTTGCAAATGTATTTTAGCTTCCTCAATCTCACAGATATTTGGTGGTTTATAGCATATTCCCACAAACATTTTCTTTATACTTTTACCTCCACTGCTAATTTCTATCCACAAGGTCTCTACATTTTCATCATTCCCTTCATAGACATCATCCCTTATAATAGGTTTTAGATCTGGTTTAACATATAGACATACTCTGCCTCCCCTTCTATTTGTTCGATCCTTCCGAAAAAGAGAATACCCCTTTAAATTAACTGTCCAGTCATGAGTTTCATCCCACCATGTTTCAGTAATGCCTATGATATCATACTGCTCCCTTGTAGCTATTAATTCAAGCTCCCCCATTTTATCTGTCAGGCTTCTTGCATTAGCAAGCATGCATTTAAGTTTTTTTTTCAGCCTGTACTATTATCTTATCTGCTCCTTCCTTTCTGCTCCCACTTGGTTTAGTCTTTAGAAGTTTTCTAGTATTATCTCTATTTACTATGGGTATCTCACTGCTTGTCAAACTTGCACTTGCCCCCATTCTACCTCCATACCACCTTGTATCCTCATCTATTCCATTTAGTTCATTATCTGTTTCATTCCCCTCCCCCCTCCATCCTAGTTTAAAATCTCCTCCAACCTTTTTAGCATTCTCCCCCCTAGCACAGAAGATCCCTCTTCATTGAGGTGCAATCGGTCCCTAGAATATAGATGGCACCTCTCAGAAAAGGAGTCCCAGTGCTCTAAAAACCCAAACCCCTCCTTCCTACACCACTTTCTTAGCCATGCATTAACCTCCCTGATCTCTGACTGTCTCCCTGCGGTACCGCATGGCACTGGTAGTATTTCAGAAAATACTACCTTGGAGGTCCTTGCCTTAAGCTTTTGGCTAGATCCCTGTAATCATTTTTTGGACCCTCCATCTTTCTCTAACTTTGTCATTGGTGCCAACATGTACCAAGACCGCCGGGTCAATCCCAGACTCCCCCAACAATCTGTCTACCCGATCTGCAATGTGCTGCACCCGAGCACCCGGGAGACAACAAACTGTTCGGTTCATGCGGTCCCGGCAACAGATTGCCCTATCTACCTTCCTAATAATGGAGTCCCCTACCACCACAATCTTTCTTTGCATCTGAGCATCCTGAGTCCCCACTGTGCTGGAGGAACTATTCCCCTGGCTGCTAGAGGAATTAGTCTCCCCCAGCCTTGCCATTTCTGCCCCAACATTCCCAATATCTTAACTCACTAACTATCACCCAGCTACCTACCTGCTCCTCACTAACAGCAACTAAGCTACCTACCTGCTCCTAACTAAAAGCGCCACCATCTGCACCACTAGTCGAAGCAAGGGCCTGCTCAGTGAGCTCTAATTCCCTTTCAAGATTGCCAATGTCCCTCAATATTGCCAGTTGCCTCTTCAGATCAGCAATCTCTGATTCTAAAGAGACCACCTGCTCCCACTTCTCACAGCGGTATGCTCCTTGGAACAGCTGCTCCAAGTGCACATACATGTGGCAAGATGTGCATTGAGTGGCATTTTCAATCCTGCTCATTCTAGCAACTATGAAGTTTAGAAGTACTAACAGTAAACTGTACTTCAATAAACTATACCTTGTTTAACTGCTTCCTTGTTCAAACTGCTTCTGGTTCTAACTGCACACACTTTAACCAACCAGCACTTCAATCAACCACACAGATCAATCAGTACACGCAAGCTCAGGATTCGTTAGAAGCCTCTGTTTAAATAGGGACACCCACCAGGTGTGTTAGGTTATAAATTAACGGTTAGTTACCCACTGCAGGTGTGTTAGGCCAGCCAATTAACCAACCACACCCACTCTGCCTCAGGCAGGAGAAAGGGGAAAAAAGTTACAGGCTTCAAATTACAGCACACTTTAAAAATAGATTAACCCACTGCACACTCCCCAAAAACAGCCACCCCTGCTAGTATACCCAGTACTTCCCTTTCCTTCTGGTTCTAACTGCACACACTTTAACCAACCAGCACTTCAATCAACCAGACAGATCAATCAGTACACGCAAGCTCAGGATTCGTTAGAAGCCTCTGTGTTAATAGGGACACCCACCAGGTGTTTTAGGTTATCAATTAACTAACCCCACCCACTGCAGGTGTGTTAGGCCAGCCAATTAACCAACCACACCCACTCTGCCTCAGGCAGGAGAAAGGGAAAAAAGTTAAGGTTAGACTGCGGCTGACATAGGCCACTGGTCAGAGACCGGACGGGTTTTTCTGGTGTAGTACTGCTCCTAGCCCGTTGAGTCTTGCATCTACATGAAGGATGTATGGTCGCTCAGGATCGGCGTAAGCGAGAACGGGTGTCTCTGTTAAACATTTCTTCAGATCAAGGAATGCTTGTTCACAGGTCTCTGTCCACTTGTCGTTAAACAGCAATCGTGCAGAGGTGGCGGGTCTCCCCGTGTCTTCTGGGTATATCTTGAGAAGATTGTTAAGGATTTTGGTTTTGCTGAAATACCCATCTACGAAATGGCGGTATTATCAGCAGAATCCTAGGAATGAGCATAGCTCCATGATATTTCCGGTCTTGGCCATTCCATCACAGCTTCAATTTTGGTGGGGTCCGTTGCTATCCTCTCGGCGGATACTAAATGTCCCACTTTGGTCCCCGAGGTACGGCAGAATCGACATTTATCCAAGGATAACTTCAAACCCTCTTGCCCCAGCCGATCCAACACCTTCAGTAGCCGTTCCTCATGCTCTTCCAAAGTCTTGCCAAAGACAATGATATTGTCCAGATAAACTAGACATTCCCGTTGGTTCATGTCTCTGATTGTCTTTTCCATCAACCGCTGGAACGTTGCTGGAGCTCCACAAATGCCTTGGGGCATGCGAGTGAATTGGTAGAAGCCGAGGGGACATACGAAATCTGTCTTCTCCTGGTCTTCTGCACTCATAGGCGCCTGATAGTAACCAGATCTCAAGTCCAATACACTGAACCACTGGCTTCCCGACAGCGCATTGAGAATTTCTTCAATTCGTGGAAGGGTATACTGATCAGGTATCGTACCGTTGTTCAGGGTCCGGTAATCGACACACAATCGCACCGACCCATTCTTCTTCCACACAACCACAATCGGTGATGCGTAGGGGCTACGGGATTCATCACAATGCCCGCCGCTTCCATCTCTCGTAATACGTCTCGCACGTACTCCACATCTCGAGGGGAGATACGACGGGATCGTTCCCAAAACGGGGTGGTGTCACTTAGCCAGATAGTGTGTTGGGGGTTTCGGCTACAGCCCACATCCATTTCACTCGTGGACAATAATGTCCTTTCACTCTTCCAACTTGGCGGTTAAACGAGCCCTCCATGCAGCAGACAAGGCGGATTCCCAGAAGTCACAGGGCATCTCTGTGGGCTGCTCAGGCGGTGCCGCATCGTCTACTTGGGCGGACATCATATCGACAGAGGTAACAGGGTATATCCAACCCAACCGTGGTCCCTGGTCTAAGGGCATGGGATAGAGAGAGATGTTATGGACATATACCTTGACATTCCTAGGCATTCTGCCCTTCCACTCTCGGATTTCAGGCACAAGTCGGTAGCCGTGATAGGCATCCTCTTCGGGTACACTTTCTAAAGAGAAGAGCTGGTCGGCCTCGTCTCGTTCTGGATAACAGCATTCCGCGTACATGCCTTCCACTCCCCCTGGTGGAATCATGGTCACTCCCTCGTGAGTATTGAGCAAGTCCCCGTATTCTACTTCATCTAGGTTCGGACAGTCTTCTTCTGTCATACTTGGATGGATGGGTAGAGCCGATAGGGGTAGTTCACAGGCCTTTTTCAGGTAGGCTCGGAATACCGCCCATACCACGTCGGTATTTATTTCCAGGATGACCAGGGTGCTTGGATGCTCTTGAGGTTCAGGGCATATAAACACCTCCACGTCCATTGGGTGAGATTTGCCGGTATTCAACTGTAGTATGGCCAGCTGAAGCTTCACCATGCCGTCAATGGGGTATTCCTCATGGCCGAGTTCCCACAGTCTCATGGTATCCGCAGTTTGCAACGTCAGGTGGCTCAGATGTTGATCATAGAATAGGCAGAACACAATGGTCACTTGAGACCCAAAAGTCCCCTGCTCCTCTTGCTTTTGGAGAATACATTGGGGAGAATACTATGGAACAGTCTTCCAAAAGTTGAGTGGAGGAGTACCTTGTTTATATTTAAATGTAATGCTCTTTTTCTGGTCACTTGTATTTTGCACATTTGTTCATTCACTGTGCACCATCACTGTGAGCGTTTTCAGCGCCACCTATTCTTTTGTTGTTATGGCTTTTACAAGTTACCAGATCAAACAATATTAGGGAAGAATATTATCCTTATTATCCTTATCTGATTGTTGGGGGAACTCGGTCCCAAAGAGAGTCCAGGAAATCCCTCTGAGTACAGCAACCTGGACAGGACAGCTATGCAATCTGAGGCAGCCACCTACTACAAGCATTAGGCTTGGATTATACCAAGAGTTTCAGTGTAGTAGCGCTCTCCTGTGGCTTCATAAGTAGCAACACTGCAGCGCTACATGTGCACATGCACAAGAGATTTAGCAAACGACTGCAGGGGAGACATGCTCAGATGTCACTTCCTTTACCACAAAGCCTGCCTTTTCAACACCAATCCAATGAATTCTTCAATTGAAGATTTGTCCATAATAGTGATTGATTAATTATCAATAAAATAATTAATGTAATTTAATTTTTTTTTTTTTAAAGTTAGTCAATAATTATCTATGTTCTTCAATGTGTATGGTGTGTTCTTCAAGGTATATATGGCTTTTCAATAAAGGAAAACTGTATTTTGTATGAAATCCAGAGATTAATTTTTTCTAGGATTTTCATTGGTTAGATTTTGGAGGAACATAATTGGTGCACTGAACTTCACTTTGATTGGATGGCTGCATCATGTGACATGGCTGTTGCTGGTTGAAAACAAATTTGCCCATCTGCTCAACTGTCTCCTGCTTTGCAATAGCAAGCAGTGAGACAGTTGCATTTGGTATAAGCAGTTTTCAGGTATGTATAAAACTTGTTATTGCGCTGCGCGGTGTCGCTACGGGCGACACAACGGGCGATTTCTGGCCTCCTTATCAAGTTGTATCAACTTACATCCTAATTGCCCAGGACATTCTGTCTGGGTTAACCCTCTGACTGCTGGTTTTAACATCAGAGATATGTTTCCCAGATATAGTCGTCAGTAAGTAACTTCACACTGACTCTAAAGAGACCACCTGCTCACACTTCTCACAGCGGTATGCCCGCTGGAACAGCTACTCTAAGTGCACATACTGCTGCAAAACACTTTATTCGAGCAAATACCCAGTATGTACCTGGCAGATACCTGGAATGCGCCGCTCGTCACCTCAGACAAGCCCCGTTGCGTTTGACTTCCCAGCCATGGTTCATGCCTGGCTGACTTTCTGATCTTTAAATGATAATGATTAGGATTTAATAGACTGCAATGCTTCGCGTGTCTACCAGATGGCATAAATTCATGAATTGTAATGCGGTATATATGTATACATCTATAAGTATATATATGTAATGCAGTAATATATGTATAATAATATGATATATATACTGCATTACAATTCATGAATTTTGCCATCTGGTAGACACGCGAAGCATTGCAGTCTATTAAATCCTAACATTATCATTTAACAGATCAGCTGCCCGTCAGCCAGGCATGCACATGGCGGGAATCAACGCAACGGGGCTTGTCTGAGGTGACGAGCGGCGCATTCATGTATCTGCCAGGTACATACTGGGTATTTGCTCGAATAAAGTGTGTTGCAGTATGTTGCACTAGAGTAGCTGTTCCAGCGGCATACCGCTGTGAGCAAGTGTGAGCAGGTGGTCTCTTTAGAGTCAGTGTGAAGTTACTTACTGACGACTATTCTGGGAAACATATCTCTGATGTTAAAACCAGCAGTCAGAGTTTAACCCAGACAGAATGTCCTGGGCAATTAGGATGTAAGTTGATACAACTTGATAAGGAGGCCAGAAATCGCCCGTTGTGTCGCCCGTAGCGACACCGCGCAGCGCAATAACCAGTTTTATTCATACCTGAAAACTGCTTATACCAATGCAACTGTCTCACTGCTTGCTATTGCAAGCAGGACAGTTGAGCAGATGGGCAAATTTGTTTTTCAACCAGCAACAGCCATGTCACATGATGCAGCCATCCCATCAAAGTGAAGTCAGTGCACCAATTTAGTTCCTCCAAAATCTAACCAATGAAAATCCTAGAAAAAATTAATCTCTGGATTTCATACAAAATACAGTTTTCCTTTATTGAAAAGCCATATATACCTTGAAGAACACACCATACACATTGAAGATACATAGATAATTATGACTAACTTTAAAAAAAAAAATTAATACATTATTATTTTTTGATAATTAATCAATCACTATTATGGACAAATCTTCAATTGAAGAATTCATTTGATTGGTGTTGAAAAGGCAGGCTTTGTGGTAAGAAGTGACATCTGTCATGCGTCTCCCCTGCAGTCGTTTGCTAAATCTCTTTGCATGTGCACATGTAGCGCTGCAGTTTTGCTACTTATGAAGCCACAGGAGAGCGCTACTACACTGAAACTCTTGGTATAATCCAAGCCTAATGCTGTAGTAGGTGGCGCCTCAGATTGCATAGCTGTCCTGTCCAGTTTGCTGTACTCAAGGGATTTCCTGGACTCTCTTTGGGACCGAGTTCCCCCCAACAAATCAGGATAATAAGGATAATATTCTTCCCTAATATTGTTTGATCTGGTAACTATATATATATACTGTGCAGTATTGCAGCCAGCGGGAATAAAATGCTTCAATCCCTGCCTGGAAAATAACGCTATGCACTCGGGCAGAAAACAGTCACAAACCTCAATACACCCGAGTATACCCGAATTCGTGGGACTAGCCGAGCTTGAATAAAGTGTGTCGCCAGTGTACATGTGGCAAGATATGCTTTGAATGGCATTCTAAATCCTGCTCATTATTGCAACTATGGAGTTATAAGTACTAACAATTAACTGTATTTCAATAGACTATACCTTGTTTAACCCCTTCCTTGTGTTAAATCCTTCTGGTGTCTCATCACAAATGGGGTATCTTATGAGAGGTCCCATAGATAGTACTGTAGGTGATTGCAGTGGAGCATTTTAAGAGGCCCATGCTTCCTTTCAGGCTTCTCTTTATACACGGGAAGTTCACAAAGCTTCTCTTCTATCACATCTCTTCTATTTCCATCGATTAGCAATTTTTGTTTTCCTGATATTCCTACATTTTGAATGAGGACCCTATCTTCTACATGTATTTATAATAGCTAATGAAAAAGGAGAAGGATACCTGGCGCTCATAAAGGCATGTAGTCCATGGGGTATATAGTTCTTATATAGTCCAACTCCTTGAAATGGAATGATGCTATGTTCTTAACCTTGCCCAATAATGAATGTTCTCCCTAGGAACAGGTTAAACAAAAACACAAAATTGCGCAGTACATCTGGACTTGTGAGGTCTAAATGTAGAGGACACAATGTAACCTACTTACAAGATTTCTCTTGTTGAATGTGATGGAGAAAATCTGTGCTTTAACCTCTTCGCCAGAGGTATCCTTTTCCTTTTGCATTGACCAGTTTTGCATATGCAAGTTGTGAGATACTTGCATTGTGGGTAAAATTGGCAGCTTTCATCCAATTTATGTTACGGCACAATATTGTATGTATCAATTGTTTATAACACTTATATAAGTTTTAAGGTCAAGTGCTGTTTAGTTTAGGTGTATTTTAGTTTAGTCACTTTGTATTTATAATAGCTGCCTTTGTTCCCTTTGTTGGAGGAGTCAAATGCCTCAGTAGCGAGTCTTTAGGCTTTAAATAACTGCTCTTTAAGACTTTGTACTTACTGCACATACAGTATGTAATGGGCGATGACAATCAGCCATCAGGAGACACTTTGGAACATAGATCCACTGGCAATCTGACTTCATGTCTGTAACGCTTGCGCTCACCACGAACAAGGGGACCATCTCGTGTGTAAAATGCAGACTTCCACTCATCCCCTTGACGTATACGTATCAAATTGTAAGCCCCTCGAAGATTGAGTTTAGAAAAAATAGTAGAACCCTGCAAACGATCGAAAAGTTCTGAGATAAGTGGCAGGGGGTACCGGTTCTTTAAAGTAATTTTATTAAGGTCTCTGTAGTCTATGCATGGGCGGAGTGAGCTTAACAAAAGCTCACTTAACAAAAAAGAAACCAGCCCTTCTTCTTAACAAAAAAGAAACCAGCCCCGGCTGGGGAAGAGGAATTTCTAATGAAGCCTTTTTTTAAATTCTCTTGAATGTAATCCGACATTGCCTTGGTCTAAGGAATGGATAACGGATAAGATCTTGACTTGGGCAGGACAGCTCCGGGCAAGAGATTGATGGGGCAATCAAAGGGACGATGAGGAGGAAGGATCTCAGAACAAACTTTATCAAAGACATCAAGGAAGTCAGTATACACCTCTGGAAGGGTAGGTTTGTCTGATTTAGGGATGTCTAGCCAACAGATATGTCGAGCCAGAGTGACAAAGAGATCGGTACATAGGGGACCCCATTGAATGGGTTTCTTGTCAGTCCAGTCTAAATGTGGATTATGGTGTTGGAGCCAAGGGAGGCCCCAAATTAACTGCACAGAAATTGAGTGGATTACGTCCAAAATTATCCTCTCCATTTGACCATCCTTAGTAGACAGAGAAAGCGGATGTGTCACCAATGAGGCAAAGGCTGGCTGGAGGGGATGTCCATCAATGGCCTCCAGTCCAATGGGCATGGATTTCTCCACCAGAGGGATCTTGTTCTTTTTTTTTTTTTTTTACCAAATTTTTTTATTAGGCAGTAGTAATTGTTATTAAATTTGCTAAAACAGGTCATTTGTGGCCTAATACAGTTTTTAACATTTTGAAAGAAAGAGACTCCACGTCCCCCTGTTCCTCCGCGGTCAATCGGGGTAGCATGGAGTTGAAACAGAAAGAAGGTGAGAAAGAGAGAAAAGAGGGGGGAGGAGGGGGGGGGGGTGTATCACCCCCTCGTCCTGATCCGCCCAAACAATTGCCATCTCCTATTAGGACCTCCAAGTCTGTATTCATGTAGTAGTTCTATTGGTCTGGGTCATTCGTGTGTACCACGGATCCCAAGTGTTGTTGAAGGCGGTAGTGGACCTTTTCACAAATGCAGACAGTCTCTCCATGTCTTTTACTTCATTGATGATGTTTATCACCGTCTGTCTGGAGGGGGGGGACACCTTCTTCCAGGCGGCTGCCACCGCACATCTGGCCGCCGTGAGAATAAGGGAGATTAATTTGCCTGTTGGTCGGTCCAGTGTCTCTAGGGGCCTGGCCAATAGGTAGGTCAGCGGTTCAATTGGGATTGTGAGGTCTGTGACCTCTTTTATAAGATTATGTATAGTTTCCCAGTATTTTTGAATTTCTGGACATGACCACCAGATGTGGGCCATGTCCCCCCGTTGACCGCAGCCTCTCCAGCATACAGTAGGTCAGAGGCCAGTGGGTAGATTTGGCTAATTTTGGCTGGGGTAAGATACCAGCGAAACAGGATTTTATAAATATTCTCTTTTATTGTGGTGCATATGGAAGTTCCTGAGGCTGTTTCCCAAATACTTTCCCAATCCTCTCGGTCTATAACAATGTCCAATTCTGCTGCCCAATGCAGCACATAGTCGTGTGTAGGAGCTTCTGAAGCTCTCTCAAGCTCTGCACATATTTGTGTTATGAGACCTTTCTGATGGTCGGGCTCCCTGCAGAGCCTTTCAAAGCCGGTGAGAGGGGGAAATTCCAATGTTGGGGATAATGTTTGAGTAAAGTGCCGAATTTGTAGGTATTTGAAGACGTTTAGGTCTCTTAGTTCATATTTGGTTCGTAGATTTTGATAACTCAGGAACTGTCCAAAGCTCAGGAGGTCGACAATTGCTCTGATATTTTTGGTTTCAAATTGGTCAAATTGTCTGGGCTCACATCCAGGGGGGAATTTTGGGTTTTTGTGAATTGGTGTAAGTTGGGAGTGAGGTGACATGAGCTTAAATTTATATCTGCATTTCGTCCAAATTTCCCAGGTGTGTCTCATTGGGCCTAATTGGAATTTGTTACTTGGCATGTCTTCCTTACTCATGGAGCAAAGGCAAGCTGGTAGTGAGGGCGTCCCGGCATAATGTGTTTCTATACCTAGCCAACAGTATTGTTTCGGGTTAGTTGCAGTCCTTTTACGTTTAGAGATCTGACTCTAATCGGGGCTGACGCTGCCATTTTAATGTTTTAATCTTATAGTGCGTGGGCTTGAGGTCTCAACTTTCCCACTAGTTGGGACCCTGCTCCCATTTTTTGGCGAGATGATATGCACGGGAGTACAGTTTTTTTGAGTAGGGGGTATGGCTTCTATAACATTCTTGGAGTACAGTTTTTTTGAGTAGGGGGTATGGCTTCTATAACATTCTTTGAGGGTTTATATTCGAGCTGCTCAGGCGAGGGGGTGGCTGGGGAAGGGAAAAGGGGAGGGGGATAGATCTGCTGGGACAGGGTCAGCAGATGAAGGAGAAGTGAGAGTAGGCCTTGAAAAGGTCTTAATGTGGTTTTGCCTTGTCTCCTAGAGACTGGCATTTGGGTAGATTTACCCGTTCTGGGGTGGGTCTTGGGCCCGAGGTCAGGGGTGCAACAGTGAGGTCCTGGCCCTCTGTTGCTTGTGTTACCCTTCGACCTTTGGTTACAGGTAGGTGTATGGGGAGGGGGGAAGGGATGGGGGGGGGGCTACAGAGG
>WSYH01001296.1:48476-129641 GCA_036426205.1 Ascaphus truei
TATCAGTGCAGCTGCTGCCTTATGTATAATGCATGATGTGTGTATGTGGTTGCAATTTGGTCAAACATTGTGCAGGGTACTATGAATGTCCCTGAGACCAGTGGATCTAGTTAGAGCTTCTTTGGGTCCATTCTGTACTCAGTCTGCTGGTTGGCGCCGTCCTAGCTGGCGGTGGGCTCCAGGATTATTGAGTTTAAAAGCGTTCCCTTTTGGACTAGTAAGGGATGGATGGGGAAGGGGTAAGGGGAGCAGAGGGGGGGACGGGGAGGGGTTAGGGAAGGTAGGGGACGGGGAGAAAGAGGGGGGGGGATGAGGAGGAGAAAACGCTAGGTAGTGAGTGGAGGGAGTGGGAGCAGGGAACAAAAGGGTTAGGATGGGGTAGGGGAAGCTTTACTGATAACTCCTACTAACTTTAAACTTTAAACTTTTAGGGATGAGGGTAAGCACATGTCACTTTTTGTTGCTGTTCTCACGTCTGGTCTGGAGTTTATTTGTGGGGGCTTAGGGGTCGCCAGCGCAGACAGGTTTTATTCCCGTATGCTTAGAGGCCCCCCTCATAGCAGTAATGTACTTACAGTTTTCTGTTGGTGGGGGGGGAGCAATCTCGTGCCTGAGGTGGGTCAGGTTGCCAGCTTTATAAATGACCGAGCACGCTGGGCCGCCGACTGTTGCGACCCGGGGATTGATGAGGGAGGGGGGGCGGCACAGGCAAGGGGATCCGTGGAGGGTTTCCATCCGTCTGTGCTCCATAAATGAGAGTCCTTTCCCTCCCCCACCCACGACGCCCAGAAGGGTCGCTTTACTGCGACTCTGATGGAAAGCTTTGTGCCGGTCCCACGGTTGGCTCCTCCTGGACACGTGATCGGCATTCCGCGCTGGTCATTCTGGTTCTACCGCCGGTCTCCTCGGCTCGCAGTTCCAGGCAGGGATGGCGCCCCCTTCTGGCTTGTTCCGTGTGTTCCTCGTTGTGCTGCTCCAGGGTTGTTCCGGTTTCTGTGCAGAGAGCTTGCCGAGAGCCCATGTGGTGCAACGTGACAGTGCAGTGCTCGAACTGGGAAAATAGAAAGGTTTGTTTTTAAGGCTTTATTTTCTGTTTTTTCGGCCTGCCAGGTGCTCGGATGCCCTCACTGCAGGACCTTCGTTCTCTTGGTCTTGGTTATCCTGTGGGTCAGCACTCCACGATGGAGGGGGGGATAGTCCCACTGCCTTCGCCATTCTTGACATCTCCGTGGGGTGTCTGACAATGTGGGTCCTTCCATTCCTGACAACGATCAGCTTAAATGGAAACCCCCATTTATACTTAATCTCGTTTTCTCTGAGGAGGATGGTCAGGGGTTTAAGTTCCATTCTTTTATTGATGGTTTGTTTAGCTAGGTCATTGTATATCTGTAGGTTGTCGTCGTGATATATGAGGGGGTTTTCCTTCCTGCAGGCTGACATCAACCTCTCTTTGGTGAGATAATGATGCAGCCTGACTATGGTGTGTCTGGATTTATACGTGTCATCTGATCTGGGCCCGAGGGCACGATGGGCTCTGTCCATCTCGAGGTCCCTTGAGTCCAGGTCTGCACATAGCGTTGTGAAGAGCCCACGGAGGTATGACTGGAGTTGATCTGGCAGGATTGTCTCAGGGATTCCGCGGATCCTCAGATTTTGCCTTCGCTCACGGTTTTCTTGATCTTCCAGGCTATCTTTTAGGAAGTTGATCTCCATGCCCAGTCGGTAGATTTCATTATCCGTGGTCGTTTGTGTTTGGAGGGAATCCTCCATTTTCGTTTCCAGCGCCGTCGTTCGCTCCGTGAGGCCCGCTATCTCAAGCCTCAATTCCGTGACGGCCGCTTTCAGGTCTCGTTGAATAGAGACATGTAGCTCATCCAGCATGCCTGACATCAGGTCGCGCATGAATTCTCTCGTGGGGAGAGACTCCGGGGTTTGCGCTGGCTCTCTCTGCTACTTAGCCGCTGCCTGCTGCTTAGGGCCTCACGCGGTGCTTTGCCCGGCGCCATCTTGATTTCTCGGGGAGAGGTCCGAGCTCCGCTGAGATTGCGGAAAGAAATTAATTGCGCCCTGGCCCGGCGTCGCTCTTTGTTTGGCAGTCATCGCGGGGTGTTTATTTAGTAGGAGGTAGTTTTTTTTAGGGTCGGGGGGTGAGTTGAAGGGTATTCGTAAGTGAAGTTATATGTTGGGGCCTGTGGAGCTCAGCTCTCACACGTCCATGTTCTCTGGCGTGCCGGACACGCCCCAGGGATCTTGTTCTTTAAGGCAAAGTCCCGGTCCACAAAATTTCCTCCAGACACGGAGTCAATGAAAGCAGAGGCGGAAGTTAGGAAACCAGGATCCTCAAGGAAGACTGGAAGCAAAATCAGAGTCAGCAGGCTTTCTGTAATAGAAGGGGTAGGAGAAATGGTACCCAAAGAGATCCCCTCATACCTTATTGGGAGTTGGCGTTTCCCGGCTTTGTGGGACAGTAAAGAACCAGATGACCAGACAACCCGCAGTATAGACAAAGACCTCCATTCCTCCAGCGTTGTTTCTCAGAAGAAAAGATTTTGGTGACTTCCTAACTGCATAGGTTCTGGAACATCAAAGGCGGGGGAAATGACAGGAGAAAGACTGCGGATGGGAACATTAGCAAGCCGAGAGATGCCCACGCCAGGGCGTCACCTGTCAGCAGGGCAATAATGTATGCCACCTTGGCTCTATCAGAAGAGACATGTGAAGGGTTAACTCGAATCGTATATCACATTGATTGAGGAAACCTCGACAGCCATGGGGGTCACCCGCAATACGATTGGGGGTAGGAAGACGAAGTTCAAGAAGTGGGGATAATTCTGAGGTAGCGGAAGAGAATTTTGCAGGTCTAATTATTCGGGACTGAGATTGTCATGAAGAAATGGTTGCAGCACTTTGAGTTAAGGAATCAATCGGACTCTCAAAATACTGTAATTGTTCAGCGATTGAGACCAGGGCCTGGCCCACCTCAGGGGGGTCCATGATCGTTGGGCTGAGCATACTATAACGCTTGCGCTCACCACGAACAAGGCGGGTCCCCGGTACTGAGGTGGGAAAGTACGAAACTGCGCACCCACAGCAGCGGAGGCATGCCTGGAGAGTTGATAGTCAGCGTATGGAGAGATGGGATAGAGAGTCTGGGATGAAGAGATTGGGTTAGTCCAGATACTTGCCGGAATCCAGGGGTGGAGCCAGGAGAATGGTCAGTGTCCGTTGTGCCGTGGTGTGGGTTTGGAGCCGGGAGAGTGGTAGCGTGTCCAAGAGCCAAGGTCAGGGTTGCAGAGGTGCGGGTAGTCAGGGGCAAACTGGGGTCGTTATCCAGAGAGGGTCCAGAGTCAAGCTGGGTCGGTACACAAGAAAGCAACTTGAGAGATACAGCAAGGCACAAGGCAAAACAGAATGCAGGAGGGTGGGGGTGCTTAAAGACAATTATATGACCCAAATTATTGAGGAACCAACCAGGAGAGGGGCTGTACTGGATTTGGTAATATGAATCAATATAGAAGTAATAACAAATATTCAAGTCATGGAACATTTGGGTAACAGTGATCATAACATGGTCTAATTTGAAATAAATTATCAAAAAACAGATTACTTGGGTTCAACAAAGACCTTAAACTTTAGAAAGGCAGATTTTAATAAACTGAGGTCTAATCCACAAGTAATTCACTGGGATGATGTTTTTGCAGGGAAAAATGTGGAAGATAAATGGGCAGTCTTTAAAACACTGTTAGAAAAGCACTCTTATCAGTGTATACCCTTGGGTAATAAGTATAAAGAAATAAGTCAAAACCAATGTGGCTAAATAAAAAGGTAGGGGAGGAAATGGACAAGAAGAGGAAGGAGTTTAGATTATTTAAATCAGAAGGCATCGTTTCAGAATTATAAGGAATGTAACAAAAATTGCAAAAGGGCAATCAAATTAGCAAAAATAGATAATGAAAAAGGATTGCAATAGAAAGTAAGGTCAACCCTAAAAAGTTCTTTAAGTACCTTAATAACAAAAAAATGAGAAAAGAGAATATACCTGTGTGAGATGGGTAGGCAGATTATTGGAGATAAGGAAAAAGCTGAGGTATTAAACAAATTCTTTGCCTATGTGTTTACCAGGGAAGAATCAAGTTCAATATCATTGCCGCAGGAGGAAGCCACAACCTCCATATTAATGAACAATTGGTTAACTGAGGAAGAAGTTCATAAGCGTCTTGAAAGAAGTAAAGTAAATAAGGCACCTGCCCCGATGGCATTTATCCAAGATTGGCGTAAAGCAGATGTGGTGCCTATATTTAAAAAGGGAGCTAAATCACAAGCGGGGAATTACAGACCTGCAAGCCTGACTTAAATAGTGGGGAAACTACTTGAAGGTTTAATACGGGATAATATTCAGGAATACCTAATGGGAAACAAAATTATTAGTAATAGTCAGCATGGATTTATGAAGGATAGATCATGCCAAACTAACCTTATTTGTTTCTTTGAGGAGGTAAGTAGGAATTTAGACCAGGGTAATGCAGATGATGTGGTCTACTTAGATTTTGCAAAGGCTTTTCATTTGGTTTCACACAAGAGGTTGGAGTACAAAATAAAGAAAATTGGACTCAGTAATAATATATGCACCTGGATTGAAAACTGGTTAATGGACAGATAACAGAGGATTGTCATAAATGGAACTTTTTCAGGTTGGGCTAAAGTCGTGAGTGGACAGATCCAAAATACCATACATATATACTTTAATATCTACACATATTAATAAGTTCCATTCTGGTGGGCTCAGTGGGTCGAAATTTGCCAGTTTTTAATGCCTACAGTGACTCCACATATTGGCCAAATATCAACTCTCTGTGACCTCCAGAACTGGAGATACAGAAATGCACTTTAAAACATTAAAATACAGGATTATAATGAAACATGGGAACAGGGGAACATACAGTTTCCTGACATGACAAGGTGTAAGCCACATTCCTGGACCGCAGTCCAGTTAACCCCTTGCCTCCCTGGTGAGGTCAGGGGGTGGCCATATGGGGTGCAACCCCTTTAATACCGGGCCAACCCCCCTCTCCCTCTACAGTCATGTATCCCAATTTCTGTGTCACAGTCATGCCAGAACCGGTCACCTCTTTGTACATCTGCGATGTGAGTCCCTTTGTGCTAGTCCCTATGCGACAGAACTTTTCAAAGTTGGTCAATTGGTTGTAGGGGTTTTGCGCTTGGTAAAATGCCCTGATCTGGAGGTACCTGAAAAACTCGGCATTAGGGATATTTTTTTCAGATTTAATTTGATGAAAAGATTGTATGCCTCATCTGCCCTCCAGATCAGATATTCTATTTATCTGCTTTTGTTTTCAGATAGCGAAGTCGGCATTATTCAGCCCCGGAGCAAACATAGGATTACCCCATAGCGGGGTCATCCCTGAGATCTTATGGGTCAATTTGCATTTAAGCCTGGTGGCCTCCCACACTGAAAGCGAGCTGGTCATTGAGGATAGCGGCATATTGGCACCTGATTGCACCTTTTTTGGAAGCCAAATTAAATTCGTCAGCTCCAGAGGGGAGCACAGTTCTTTTTCCAGTGCAACCCATCTTCTGGAGTCTGGGTCAGTATGCCATTGTGCAATTTGACATAATTGCGCCGACTTTATAATAGGACAACAAACAAGTACCGCTAGTCTGCCAGCCCCGTTTGCCTGCGCATTATCTGCTTACCCACTCTCGCATTCCTCCCTCCCCAGATAAATGTATCTATCTCCGATTGGAGCGAGAGGACATCCTTCAATCGTAATGGCACCGGGAGGGTTTGGAGGAGATATAGGAGGCGCGGGAGCAGGTTCATTTTAATGCAATGAATCTTGCCGATCCATGAAATTCTGTATTTGGCCCATTACTTGATGTCCCCTCTCAAGGTCTGCATGAGCTTTGGATAATTTGCCTGTAATAGAGTTTTGAAATCTTTGGTGATGTTAACCCGTAGGTACTTCATTTATTTCTGCTGCCACTTAACGTTGAAGTTGAGGGTGTTCAGCTTCTCCAGCTGCTTGGGTAGACTTATATTCAGAGCGTCCGATTTGGATTGATTTATTTTAAATCCGGAGATTTTATTAAATATTCCCAGCAAGTTGAATAGGTTCGTCAGAGAGGTAAGGGGGTTGGATATTGTCAGGAATACATCATCCGCATGCAGTGCCACATTTTGCGACTGGTTTCCAATGCCATTTCCTGTGATATCTTTGCTATTGCGTATCTGGGCTGCCAAATGTTCCATACACAAGGCAAAAAGGAGGGGCAAGAGCGGGCAGCCCTGCCTCATTCCGCTCTTAAGTTTGAAGGGATCTGAAGCAAATCCCTGATGGGTGACCTAGCCGATGGAGCTGAATATAGGGAGAATATAGCTTTCGTCAATTTTGTCCCCAGCCCAAACGCTCCAAGCGTAGCCTCCAAATACGGCCAGTCTATCCTGTCAAATGCTTTTTTGGCAACCAGACAGCGCGCCATAACCGGTATTGATCTTGAATTGGCTATTTCTAACAGATCAATAATTCGCCGGGTGTGTTATCCGCTGCTTGACGACACGCGATAAACCCAACTTGATCTGGGTGCACCAGTCTGGGCAGGATAGGACTTAATCTGTTGGCCAGTAATTTAGCATATATTATGACGTCCGAATTAATCAGGGAAATTGGAGGAGGGTGGCCGAGAGTGTGTGTCCACACGAATGTAACCCAGCATGTTGTGGGTTAAACTATTACTATACCCAGACGATCAAATTTTAGTATATACTATTCTTATGAATGTATTGTGGTACTTAGTATATCTCCAATATATGTTGATGTGCATAAATAAGTATATATTGTTTGTAATACATTTTGCACTAATCAATATCTAAGTATATCCAGGTAACAATTGTTTCTATTTACTCATGGTAATTCTACTTAGAAATATTGACCAATATTATAAACATTTCTTTGAGTCATACTAGAACCTAAACAAATAATACTCCACACTACCATAGTTGTGTAAACAATAATTTTAATACATATTAGTTATTGCTCTACATCCCATTGTATACCATTGATTTTATATTTTTTGTTTGTTGTAAATATGTATGTTTTAACCATGTATTCCACACAGACCCAGTTAATGGGTTAAACCCAAACACTGGTTCAATATTAACTTGATTGAGCTCAAAAAACCTTTTGCCATTTTTTGAGCAACCAATCAGATTGGGTCTCCTCCTATTTAAGGGGTCTGTGTGTTAAGGGTAGTATTCTCTTTGATAAAGTCCCGGAGAGGGACGAAACGCGTCAGAGTGCCCCCTTCTGAGATGTACAGCATGTACTAATAAAGCTGCTTTTAACCTCAACTGCTCCTGAAACTGACTTTTTGCTGTGACCGCCTCTTCACCACCTTCACCTAATCAGGGAAATTGGCCTGTAGCTTTTGCAATCCAATGGGTCTTTACCCTGTTTATGTATTATAGAGAGACGCCTGGAGCATGTGCTGTGGGAAAGGGGATCCCACTAAAACTTGATTAAACATGCGAAGGAGCTATGGAGCCAGTTGCTTTCTAAATTTTTTGTAGTATAAATTCGAAAATCCATTGGGCCCCGGGGCTTTAGAGGGTTTCAGCTTTTTAATGACCTCTGACAGCTCCTCTATAGTGAAATCCCTTTCCAATACCTCTCTGTCTGCCTCACCCAGACTCTGTAGATTTGAGCTCTTTAGGAAATCCCTCTGAGCCTTTTTGATACCGGTGGAGCGGATCACCTTCCCTTCATCATAAAATTTCTCATAGAAATTTTTAAACTCTCCTATTTTTGGGGTTGGCAGAGATCGGTCCCGATTGTAATCTGATGGCTTGGATATTGTAATTCGTAACTTTGGAGTTGATCAAATTGGCTAGCATGGTATCTGGTTTGTTTGCTTTCTCGAAAAATTTCCTTTTTGACCAGTTTAGCAACTTTTCAGCCTGAGAGGTGAGGAGCAGGTTCAGTTTAATCTGAGCGTCAGTAATTTTGTTAAGTGTGGCCGAGTTTGAAGACCTCTTATGCTGGTTCCACAAATCTTTTAGTTAGTTCTGCAAAGCGGCACAAGACATTTAATGATGATGTCGCCGAAATCGCAAGCGTCAGGGTATCCCAGCAGTTGATTCTTCCGGTGGTGACATATGTGGTGGTCTCAACCAAACATCCTAAACCGTGCTGGCAGTGGTGTTGGGAGGGTGAAAGTACACTCTAAGCTGAAGTGAGTGGAACATTTTTGTGAGTATTTGTTGCTATTTCTGCATGGATTATCTTGTGATATTTGTTGTCTGACTTGTGGGTACCTGTCTGGTTGACTTTGTTTGCTTTTCTGTAGTTTGGAAGTTGTTTATCCTTTGTCTGTATCTTGCATTTTGGAGTGGAATTTTGTGCATTGTGTGAGTATGTGATTTTTGTGAGAGATGGAGGAGTGGTGAGTGGAGCAGTTATGGGGAGGAGATTTAAAGGGGTGTTCAAGAGAGCAGGTGAGGTTTACGGCAGCTATGGAACTGGAGGGAAGAGGAGAGAGAGACAGGGCAGAGGGGTGAGAGAGGAGTCTACAGAGAAATAGGGAACAGCACCAAGACCCAGTGGAGTCCCTGCTACAGTCTCCTGAAACGAAACATGCCTTGATTGAAAAGATAGTGGGGTGGTATGATACTACTCTTGGCAAGTTGGCATCTAAGACATTCATGACGACAAATAATCACTCTGGAGATTGCAGATGCTGTGAACATAATTGGTGTCTTTCCACGGGCAGTCCAGCACTGCAAAAACTAATATTCCAATATCTAGTGGAAGCTAAAAGAACAAATGGACTAAGAAGCTAAGAACTGAAGAAGGTGGATGTCCGCATATCAGTGTGTTATACACAAACTTTGAAATGATCCTGAAGCATGTGTTCCACACAGAAATTATGGGAGTATAGGATGCCCGAGACACTGACCGACCACAGAATGACAAAGAAGCTGGTAAGCCGAGTTTAATGACATATTTAATGTGGCTAATCAGTGTTCTGACAGTATTATTTACAGGTCTAATACATTATTTAATATTTACATCACATATACAACTGTCATGATTCCCTCCAGCAATACTCCTCATAGACCTGTAGGGATGCACAGAGGAGTCAAGTTCAGGCCCAGAACTGGCAAAAACTAGAACAGTCGATGAGCTGCCATCTCAGTTTGGGTATAAAACCCAACCCAGTCTGTTAGTTCTTTGCTTGTCAATTCAAAGGTCAGGAGTCCATTTATTCCTTGTTCCCTAGCGTTGCATCTTTCCATGTTCCTTTTTATTCAGGTTCCTAGTTCTGTAGGTCTATAGGGACCTTCTTGTTTTTTGTCTTGTATTCCCTTTGCACTATTTGCAATCTGTTTATTATGTCCCCTGCTACGATTGCTCTTTGCATGTAGCACTGCAATTCTTGCAGCTAACCTTGGTTTGTCCCGTTATTTCCCTTAGTACTATATGCCCCCTGTCCTTGTGTATTCTCTTAGCTGTGAGTGAGGGAGTGGGGGAAGTGGATGGACTGGGCGCTTCCTAAACAGTATATTAATCAGTGTGATAAGTGACACACCTTAAGTACACACAATAAACCTTACACCATATAGTGCTAAATAAAATGAAATACAGTGTACAACAGCGGCTCAACTTCCTCTGGTGGGACCGTTCCAAATCCCAGGATGTAGAGTATTCTTTTCTTGGGGTTGAGGAGGAGCGCAGGATAAGCTCGTGATATGTAAAAAAATATATAAATATATATAGTGCAAATGGTAATTCACTGCTATAGAGAATATAAAAAACGTAAGAAATGAACTCACAAAAATCGTATTAAATCACCGCATATCAGAGATCCTTCTCTCTCTGACTGGAGCCCTTTGTGTAACTGGAGTCTGTGAGCCTCTCAATGAAGTGGATGATATGAAAATAAAGAAAACCACAAATAGTGCATATAGTATGAACTATACATATGTATTATACACAGGTATTCAGGAAACTCACATTTTCCATAATAAAGATGGGTGATGGAGAGAACCGCCGATAGAAGGTGGGTTGAGAAGTAAGCTGCTGCTCGGTGCTTCACTTTCCCCTCACAGTGTAGTTCCGTATCAGTCAGTGCCGTCGCGTCACTTCCGGTTTCGCGTCACGGGTGAGGGCGGGGGGCCAGAATGGGAGCAATCTCAGAAGTAGTTTGCCAGTCCTTCCAGGCGCAGGATCTCTCAGAACTCTAACTCTACGCGTTTCGCAACAGCTTCGTCAGGAGTTCTCTCCATCACCCATCTTTATTATGGAAAATGTGAGTTTCCTGATATAGTCCATACTATATGCACTATTTGTGGTTTTCTTTATTTTCATATCATCCACTTCACTGAGAGGCTCAAAGACTCCAGTTACACAAAGGGCTCCAGTCAGAGAGAGAAGGATCTCTGACATGCGGTGATTTAATACGATTTTTGTGAGTTCATTTCTTACGTTTTTTATATTCTCTATAGCAGTGAATTACCATCTGCACTATATATATTTATATATTTTTTTACATATCACGAGCTTATCCTGCGCTCCTCCTCAAACCCAAGAAAAGTATTCTCTTAGCTACCATAGTCTTTTTTTAAAGCTCTGCACACTTTACAAACTCCATTTTGGTTTCCCAATAAACCCCGTCAGTTTTTATGTATTTCGGTCTCCTGACTCTTGTGGGTTTCCATGTTACCATCGAGGGGTCCATATATCTTGATACTGTGCATACCTTATTGAAGACACATTTTCTATGCTATTTGGAAGTTGTCTGAAAAAATTCCTGTGTAAACCAATATTCCATGTAATAAATGTGTTCCTTTTTAAATAGAAAGCTGGGGGTCTCTCAAACTGTAAAACATACAGAACACCTACAAGCTCATATTGAACCCCCAAAATAACCACAACATATATATAAGCATATAAGTTTCACAGAGGAGTGCTACTGAGCATGGTAATATATATATTTAAAACCAGAGACATAACATAAAACACAGACAGAGCTCAGTGCACATCCAGTAAAACGTATACACGGTACAGTGCCTAAATATACATGTATAGATAACTATTAAATAAAATGGTCTTTTAGTTTAACATTTTGGCCAAATTGTTGTAAGCCCCTGAGCCAACTGCACGGCAGACCACATCTCAAGGGTCCCTAACACTAATATACATTCTTAATAACCTGTACATTACCAGGAAGAATGATTTATAGTAAATCTGTCAAAATTAGTTGCAAAGTTCTAAGTCTGATTGAAGCGTTTATTAACCTGTACATTACCAGGAAAAGCACTCTGTAATAGATTTGTCACAATCACACTGCAAGCAAGCAAGTTCCCCTGAGAGTGGGAGATGCTATGGAGTGAGCTTTTAACCATTTAAATGTGGGAGGGAGTGAGCTTCAATTAGGTAGGAGGGTTGCCACCCTCCAATCAGCTAAGACTGAACAACATTGAGCTCCAGATACCCCCTGCTTCATACACAAAATTTAAATATTTAAAACGCAACAGCGGAACAACACCTTTATGTCCATGTCATGTGCAATAAATGTCACTTCACTGTAACGCTAAATTTATCAGAGATGTATGATTATACAATTTAATTACATAATCTCAGTGAATATGTGTACTGTATGTAGCCCCCTGTAAACAGCACAGGCTATACCTATCTTCCTTCTACTGTGATAAGTCCGGTTAAGATCAGGCGCCAGTAATCATCATGGGTTTTCCCCCTTCATAGCCCTATCCTGAGTGGTATACGCAGGCCTGGACTCTGCTGCAGGCGTGAGCAAGAGGGGAGGTTCTGCTGACACCATGAGGGGAGGGGCTAGCTCTATATTTAGCAGCCAACTCCGGTGAGTGGGTATTCTTCTTTGTTTGCTGGTTCTTCGTTCGAGAGAGTAGTTTAGGAAGAGTTCGAGTGAACAGTATATCGAGAGTCTAGAGTTGCTAGTTATTATGCCGTGAGCCACGAATACTGCGGAACGGTCCGAGGAGTATCAGGAGGCTGCGAGCTCCCCGGCGCAGAGTGCCGGAAGAGAGAGAGAGGAACTGAAACGATCAGCGTCTATAGGTAGAGCTGATAGAATTATATACAGAGTAGGTTGAAGCAACGCACAGCAAGAAGGTGGTGACAGCAGGTCTGGCAAAAATCTTCTTTATTGTGGAAGCATTAAAAATGTGGAAGGCTGCAACCTTCTACGTGTTTCGTGCAATGAAAGTTGCACTTTATCAAGAAGTCAGTTTGAACATGGTATGACACGCTATATATAGGGACAGTCTGCCGTTTTGGCGCCATAAAAACACACTCTTTGGAATTTGCATAAGGATTGTATTACACACAGCTGTGCCAGCGCTATGCCAGAAGCGACTAATTACCTGTTCAGCCCCATGAGACATCCGCCTGCCAAACACTCCTGCTCTGTGAAACGCACAGCAGGGCAATGGAGGGCGAAATCTCG
Organism: Ascaphus truei; assembly: GCA_036426205.1. Classification (NCBI taxonomy): domain Eukaryota; kingdom Metazoa; phylum Chordata; class Amphibia; order Anura; family Ascaphidae; genus Ascaphus; species Ascaphus truei. The sequence continues at coordinate 60,981 of WSYH01001296.1, forward strand.
CGAGATGCGTTCCAGGGTAGTCCCGACTGCTCGCGCATGGGCAGTGTGCCTGTAAAATTGAAAAAGAAATCCCGGTCCCTTTGAAGGGAACAGCTACTGTCCTATAAGTGCGCGCATGCGCATGAGTGGCTCTGTGTGTGTAAATAATGCAAGAACAGCAGAATATTGGTGTAAACCACCACCACAGGAGAGACAATGATGGTAATGGATATTACCCTTTCTGATAGAATTATAGACTGTTGAACCAATGCCCTCACCCCACTGCCAGGGGTGATGGGGGGAGAATTCAAGACCCACCTTGAGGCTAACCTCGGGGGTGGGCCACGGGGTATTGAAGCCCTAGCTCAAACCATGCTGTCGGAAGAGTGACTTGGAGGGAAGGAGAGGAGGAAGTATTTGGGCGGACTTGAGCTGTGTATACCCCGTCCTGGCGATTGTGTTGCGGCTGCTGGAAGCCTTATCGTTGGGATATTGTTGCTCTGTCAAATAAAGAGGCTATTCTTCATTCGTAAAGACTGTGTGTGACTTGGAGAGTATAACCCTGGGACCCGAGGGGTTCTTCTATACCAGTCCTGTCCCATTACCCTGGGAGTTTAGAAGATGGAGGCGCTGCACCACTAAGAGATCATGGAGGCTATCACCCCAGAAGCCCGGTCCTGGCTCCCCCACAACACCACGGGAAGCTCAGCCCTCCTGTTCCTAACAGGTACGCACCACACCGTATGTAATCTGCCCTCATGCACCCTAGACATCACCGTAGAGTCTGGGGGGGGAGGGAGGGAAGCAGGGTTACATGTACATAATACAATGGTATATATCTCATTGTAAGTGTTAATATTACACATTATTCTAATATAATGTCTCCACTTCACATCGCCAAAGTAGGCTGGTTACACTATTTTCGGATGACCCATCACCAGCAAGTGTGAGTCCAACACAAAAGCTGCAAAAGAATTAGAAACAACAAAAATCCTGCCCTAGGAGTTGGTTGCCCAACAGCCACACCCACAAGAAAAGCAAACCCTTAAACATTGGAAACAGGGCACAAAAAACACAATATAATGGCGCCTAGATTAATATCACCTGAGTGAGTCCTGTGAACCCTCACAGTCCAAGTAAATACAAGGATGGCTTGCTTGATGGCTCATAACATGTGGGATAAGAGAGACAAATCATAGAGCAACACTGGAATTACAGACTAATAAAACAAACACTAACAACAGACAACACAAACAAAATAGCTACAATAAAAACTGATACATTTAATGAAAAATGATTGATGTGATAACAATCAACTTAAAATAAGAAATACACTGATAGGAGATCGCTTCCGGAGCGTCTAAAACTGAAATCCTACTCACAAAATAAGAATAGTAAGACAGCATGTAGCAGCACCAGCTGCAATGGAGCCTCCGAATGGGAACCAATGGAGAAGTGTGACAGGGCGTCTGCAGACCTCAAACGCTGGCACCGCGTGACCCCGCTGCGCGATCACAGACCCGCTGTTGCCGTCACTGCCGGATGATGCAATGCGCATGCGTCGTGACTCATGCGTCATGACGCAATGCGCATGCGTCGTAACAATGTAGTTGTGGTTCTCTACATTGAACTGATCACTTGTGTGGACTTGGTCTAGTGAAAGGTTGGCTTTATTGCCTTTATTCTGCCATCATATTAGTGAGCCTGGTTACCCCCTATCGGAACCACGGACTTAGAAATCCCAGCTCATATACAGTGCATACAATATATTTATATATATACCCTTATACACCATTTTAATAAAAAATATCACAAAATTCTTCTAAGTCCGTCGGGAAGAGTGAAAGATGCGCACGTTCATTTTCAGAGCTCCAAGACCTTCCTATAAGAAGTTAGCTAAAAAGTAGCTTCGAGAAACGCTTAGGTTAAGTTTCAGAGTTTCTTCTAATGTACCGAAGCTGGACTTGGAAATAATTTCACTCTCACAACATTATGGCTGGTTGGAGACAGTCCAAATTACCAAAACACAGGAAGCTTCGAAAAAACGCATTAAGGTTAGTTTCAGGCATATCTGCTTCTAATGATACACAAAGCTGTGACCAATTTAGACATCTAATTTCACTGCTAACAACACACATTATGGCTGTTGGAGAGCATCCGAAACCACAAGTCCGGGTCAACATGGTTCTGGCCGTATACTGGGGGGGGACCTGAGGGACGCTCCAATTAACCCACATGACTTATGACCAGGGATACGCTATACACAAATGCCTTTTCTGGTCTGTGCTGAAGCAGGCATTCCTGGCACCAGTGCATGACCTTTATTAGTGACCTTGTTACCCCCCTCTCGGACACACAGACAACTAGAAATCGCCACTCATATACAGTGCATAAATAATTTATAGTATATATAAAACCCTTATACACCATTTATAATAAAAAATATCAACAAAATTCTCTAAGTCCCTCGGAGGAGTGAAAGACGCCACGTTCATTTTCAGAGCTCCTAGACCTTCCTATAAGAAGTTAAGCAAAAAGTAGCTTCGAAAAACGCTTAGGTTAAGTTTCAGAGTTGCTTCTAATGTACCAAAGCGGACTTAGACATAATTTCACTCTCAAAACATTATGGCTGGTTGGAGAACAATCGAACCACAATACCGTTCCATGTGTCTGGCGATATACTGGGGGACGGGACGACTCCCATTAACCCCTGACTATACGGGGATACGCTGATCACAATACTTTCATCGTCTGTGCTGAAGCCAGGGCATTCTGGCGCCAAGTGTCTTGACCTTTAATATGAGAGCCTGGTACCCCCTTCTCGGAACACAGACAAAACCCCCTCTCAAAAAAAAATGCAAGCCAGCTATACAGTGCATATATATTATATCATTCATAAATACCCTTATACACACTTTTAATAAAAAAATAAATCACAATTCTTCTAAGAGTCCCTCGGGAAGAGTGAAACACGCGCACGTTCATTTTCAGAGCTCCTAGACCTTCCTATAAGAAGTTAGCAAAAAAGTAGCTTCGAAAAACGCTTAGGTTAAGTTTCAGAGTTGCTTCTAATGTACGCAAGCTGGACTTGACATAATTTCACCTCACACATATGGCTGTGGTGGAGACAGTCCGAACACACGTACAAGGGTCCATGGTTCGCATATACTGGGGGACGGGGACGACTCCATTAACCCCTGACTATACCGGGGATACGCGTTATCACAATGAGCCTTTGTCTGTGCTGAGCAGGGCATTCTGGCCGCCCAAAAACTCTCACAACATTATGGCTGGTTGGAGACAGTCCGAACCACAAATACCGGGTCCATGGTTCTGGGCATATACTGTGTGGACGGGGACGACTCCCATTAACCCCTGACTATACCGGGGATACGCTCTCACAATGCCCTTCTGGTCTGTGCTGAAGCAGGGCATTCTGGCAGCCAAGATGCTTGACCTTTATTAGTGAGCCTGGTTACCCCCTCTCGGAACCACAGACTTAGAAATCGCCACCTCATATACAGTGCATAAAATATATTTGTATATATACCCTTATACACCATTTTAATAAAAATATCACAAAATTCTTCTAAGTCCCTCGGGAAGAGTGAAAGACGCGCACATTCATTTTCAGAGCTCCTAGACCTTCCTATAAGAAGCAGTGAGAGCTTGTAGTTCGGCTTCTTGTGCAGATGCTGTTGACGGTAGTGTGCTTGCCAGTAGGACCACAGAGTCTGTGGTGACAGCATAACCCGTATGGTAGATGCCTTGTTGATCAGCATATCGAGAACCATCCACAAACAGGATTATATCTGGGTTCTGTATCGGCGTTTCACTCACCGTGGGCAGATGAGCTGTTTCTAGCTTCATGAGTTCGAAGCAATCATGGGGTAGGTCGACTCCAGCTGTGCTTTGTTCTTGTTCGTGTCCCTGCACATCTCCCCCCTGGGGAAGTGGAAGAAGAGTGGAGGGGTTAAGCACTTGGCACCGGAGAAGGGTGACATTGTCTGGAATGAGAAGCGAGCATTGCAACCTGAGGTGTCTGGCAGCGGACAGATGTTTTGGCTGTGTCTGATTGAGAATAGCAGCAATGTCATGTGGTGCCAGGAGAATGAGGTCATGCCCTAGAACGATATACGAAGTTTTATCCAGCAGTGCTTGAGCAGCAAAGACAGCACGAAGACAGGACGGTCCACCACGAGCCACAGCATCGAGACGGCTGGAGTAATAACCAATAGGTCGACATCGGCCAGCGTGTGGCTGCGTTAACACTCCAGTTGCATGTCCATTTCGTTCTAATACGAAAAGCTTGAAGGGTAAATCATAGTCTGGGAGGCCCAAGGCAGGGGCAGAGAATATTACCTGTTTGAGAACAGTGAAATTCTTGGAAGCCTCTGGGGTCATCTGAAAGGGATTTGTTGTTAAGACATCGTACAATGGTTGCATCAACAGCGAGGCTTCTGGAACCCAGGAGCGACAGTACGAAATAAGTCCAAGGAACGCGTGTAGCAGTTTCTGGCCTTGTGGCAAAGGTATGTCCAGTGTGGCTGTGACTCGATCTCGAGTGAGATGTCTTGTTCCATGTGAGAGACAATGACCGAGGAATACAACAGAGGTGGAGCACCACTGGAGTTTAAGGAGTGTCGCCTTGCATCCCTGATCCGCCAGATAACATAGTAGACTTTCTGAGGCTTGTTCGGCAGACTTGTGATCATCTGCACATAGGAGTAAATCATCAGGGTTACAGAAACATTCTCTTTCTGCCATGTGTCTAAAACGGTGGCCATTGCCTTGGCAAACTGGCTGGGAGAGTTCTGGGCCCTTGTGGCATTACGGTCCATGTATACTGTTGGCCCTCATGAGTAAATGCAAAAATATACATACATGAAGGGTGCAACGGAACACTGAAAAATGCATTCGCCAAGTCCACCACTGTAAAGTATTGCGCAGTGGGCGGAACCCCTGCAAGGAGTGTGTGTGGGTTGGGGACAATGGGAGTGTCTAAAACAGTTGCATCATTTACTGCTCGAAGATCTTGAACCATTCTATACTTATCAGGTTCACCCTTCGCGGTGCGTTTCTTTACAGGGAAAAGAGGGGTATTGCAAGGTGAGGTGCAAGGTATTAAAGCGCCATTTGCAAGGAGAGCCTTAACATGTTTCGTGATAGCATCAGCTTGTGCTATCTTTAGTGGGTATTGCGGTTTACGGGGAAGCGGGGCCCCTTGTTTGAGCTGTACAACAATGAGCGGTACCGTTAGGTGCCCGATATCCTCAGGGCCTGTGGACCATAATTTGGACAGGATCCTATCCATGACAGCGGGCGGTATACTGGCGGCTGAGGGTTTGTCCGCTAATGCCAAAAGTATCGTAAGGGAACAAAGGGCAGAGACATCTGACTCCCAGAGCGGGGAGGTTACATCAATGGTGCCGTCCTCGGAGAATATTATGGAGGCCTGTAACCTGGATAAAACATCAGCGCCAAGCAGATTAAGCGGGCAGGTAGAGGAAACTACAAATCGTCCAAATAGTTCAGGGTAGGGACCTATCTGCAGGGGTCGTGTAAATGGGCTAGAGCGCGGAGTGCCATCTACCCCCACACATGAAACATCAATATCAGACAAATAGGAAGGGTCGGGTATGTCTGCAGCTCTAATTACACTCCTGGCTGCACCTGTGTCTACCAGGAAGGGGGTTAGGTGACCTTCTATGGGTATTATAACCTGGGCTAGGGGACCTTCTCCTTCCCGGATGGCTACAGCTAGAAGGGGGGTTGACACAGGCTTGCCGGATTCCTAGCGGGGCTGGTCCCCACCATGATTGGTGGGCTGAAAGGGCATTTGGCGGGGAGGTAGCTGGTCATCGGGGTAGCGGTTGTCCCTGCTCTGATTCCACTGGGAATTACTGTTTCCGGGGTTATATTGATTCCTGCGGGGGCGTCTAGGTGCCGTGCAGTTCCTTCTAAAATGGCCGGGCTGGCTGCAATTAAAACAAGTGGGAGGTGGTTGTGGCTCATACTGCACATGATTGTAACCTTGGCCATAAGTGGGGGCAGAGACATTCTCCGCCAACATAATAGGGGTGGTTTTCTTCAGGGCCTGACTTGATTCAAGACCCTTCGCTACCAACAAAAGGGTATCTAGAGGGAGTACCCGGAATTCTGGTCATGCCAGAATTAAACCTTTCCGAATGGGTGCCTCGAGTCCGGCTACAAATGCAGCAGATAACATCTGACTATGGGCTTTGTTGAAGGTGGTAAAACCTAAATCGTAAAAAACCTGGGATAATCTGGTATGGAATTTCTCCACTGATTCCCCCTTTTCCTGAGTCACATCCTGTATATTGATGGCTTGGTCAGCCAGCTTTTCCCTGGCCCAGTCACGTAACTGGTCACAAAAGTCCACCCCGGAGGCATATGTATCATCACCTGTCACCATAGCGTCCGTCAGGCTTTTTTCCATTATGGGCCAGTATGCTTCCCCCGCCTTAATCTCGCATAAACTAACCAAATCCCGTCGAGCTGCTGAATACGTTTTTTGAATCTGGGCCACTCTACGATAAAAGGGCATAGGTTGTTTCTCTGGGTCTGGTAGGGTGTTTACCAGGGAGGAGGCTTGGGGGGGGGGAGTGAAGGTGACATACATTATTGGGGCGCCTTCTACCTGCTTGGGCGTCTGCCCATGTAACCTTGGGCCGTGGTTGGGTACTGGGGGGTGACTGGGTTAGTGTTCCAGGTCATGTTCGCCTCCTGTGCAGCGGCCTGTGACTCACTATCTGAGTCAAAACTATAGGGTGCACTGTAGTGGACACTGCTGCTGGGTCTGTGTGCTATTGTTGTGTCAGGGTAGACTTGAATCCCTACTGCTGGGGCAGTGGTTGTTTGGGGTGAAAGGGCTGGCATCAGGGGCATCAGGGGCATTAGGGGCATTAGGGGCGCAGTCGGGGTGTAATAGGAACCATCCGCCTGCAGCACAGGATATAGTTGTGCTACATGGGCAGTCAAGGTTGGTTTGTCATTCGTGGGCGGGGTAGTTGGTTGTATAGGTGGGGGTGCTGCTGGAGCTGGAAGCGAAGGTAACAAAGGAGTGAGTATAGGTGAATCTGTCACACCGGGGCGCTGCACACCACAATTATAACAATCTTCCCTGCATTGGGGGTTTCGGGTGCCACACCTTAAACATGTCCAGGGGGGTGGGTCAGCACCAGCATAGGGTGGGGGTTGGTCATTTTCAGGGGGGTTACTTGTACAGTCAACGCAAGGGTGATAAAGAAATACAACCTGCCCTCCCTTTTCTATCTCCTGCTCGGTCCATTTTTCTCTGTTGACAGCCTTGGCAACATTAAACCAGGCTTCTGCTGTCTTCAGCAGGTTGTTATCACTCAAAATTCCTCTCTTTTCTTTCAATATTTTTCGCCTCTCTTCTGGTTGTAGTCTTCCTTTTGCTGTAGTAATGCCACATACTTTAAACAGCCTACTTGCTTTCTTATCATGCTCCGCTCCCTCTTCTCAGCGACTAGATGGCAGGCTAAGACTCCTTTCTCTGTCTTACTTGCCTGTGCTCCCATGTTAAGGCTGCACTGCAAAAAATGTCCTGCCTTTTTTTTTCTTTCACTTATAACACTTTCTGTCCCTTCCAAACAATATACACAGTCTCTAATTGTATCCCAATTTCTGCATATAACCCTTTCATAAAAATAACCCTCAATACCTACTTCCTCAACACCATCATATGCCTTGATTATCCATCGGCAAATTCACTTGCTATTTCTTTCCTATTCACTTTTCTTTTTTACTGCAAAGCGTACGTTAATGCGGAAAAAAAAACAGGAGTTCGGGTAGTTTAACGTCTAGGGGTTTTTGCCCAAGTACCTGTGGGCTATATCCTTTCTCTTTTACGCTCAACAATCCCCACCCGTCCTCATGAATTCTCAACACTAATACACAAACACATTTTGGACATAACATACAGCTTGATTACGAGAGAGAGGAAAAGGTTGTTCAGGAATCAGTCGGCAGGATTCCGCGCTGTTACCAACCGTAACGCGCACCTTAACACCCCTCCCTCTGCAACGCGCCAACCACGCAGTCACTACAGGGATTACCGTGTTCCTCTCTGAACCGACTTTCCCTTACTTCCCCATTCCCCTCCTTCCACCAAGTTTACAACGTACAATGACAAGACCCCTAGTCAGCCGGCAAAAATCCCACTCCACTTCGGGCTCCCACTTGTGGCACCGACTAACACATATAACATATAAACATATTGTTACGCCGGTGCTGCCCGCAGACCAGACCCGTCCCTTCTACTGAGGTGAGGAACGTATATAGGCATGCACCCGCAGCAAAAGGAGCGTGTCCGGAGTGTGGTGATAGGCGTTGCCAGGCCAGATGATGTTTAGCTAGCAATACTTGCCGGTACCGGTGTAGAAGTGTCGTCGTCGTTGCCGTTAGCCAAGGTCTGGGATTGGAGAATTCCGGAAGGTCGTTGTCCAAGCAGGGGGTCGAGAGCCAGAGAAGGACGTCCGCCAAGCCAAGTCGTAACCTGAGTGAATAGAGAGAGAGAACGCCAGAATAGTGATCCAGTGGAAAACTATGTCGAGCAATGAATGAATGGCAGGACAGGCAATATACACTGGCGACACACTTTATTCGAGCTCGGCTAGTCCCACGAATTCGGGTATACCCGGGTGTATTGAGGTTTGTGACTGTTTTCTGCCCGAGTGCATTGAGGTATTTTCCAGGCAGGGATTGAAGCATTTTATTCCCGCTGGCTGAAAAACAAGTCTCTGCACCTAGTATACTATATATTATTACTGACATTACAATTCATAGAATTTATGCCATCTGGTAGACACGGCGAAGCATGCAGCCTATTAATCCTAATCATTATCATTTAACAGATCAGCCCGCGTCAGCCAGGCATGAACCCGGCTGGGAAGGCAAACGCAACGGCTTGTCAGAGGTGAGGAGCGGCGAATTCCAGGTATCTGCCAGGTACATACTGGGTATTTGCTCGAATAAAGTGTGTCGGTGCAGTAAAGCATGGGCTGACCAATAGGAAGAGGGGGCAGGCCTGGAGGAATGCATGGAGCTGTCCTGGATAGGTTGTCCAAAGGAGGATACAGGTGAGCAGTTTCTATGCCTGATTGATCCTTGTGTGTGTGTTGGGGGCGGAGCCTCACTGCATGAGCAGGATGGAAAAATTAAGAGAGTTGCGCGTGCTTTGTAACAGAGACGGGCGCGCGCTCGTACACGGTGAAAGCCGCTGTTGAGGAGTGGGAGGAGTGGGAGCCACGGAGAAGGAGGGAGAAGTGAGAGGACGGCGGGGAACCCCCAGAGCCGCCGAGAGGTAAGTGACGACCGTGATGCGCGGACGCAACCAGGCAAGCGAGGGGTTTTAATGAAGGTGAGGAGCGAACCCAGGCACGGTGCCGCGATCCAGAGTCCTCACTTACCCCCCCCTCAGGATTGGCTCCCTCAAGACGATCCTCTCATGGTTTGATTGGAAAACTTCTTTCGGAAGCATTTGGAAGTCCGGAAGCAGAATATCTTTCAGGGGTACCATGACCCTTCTTCAGGTCCAAAACTTTCGTGGACAAGAAGTGGACTTGACCTCTCGAAAGCGGGGAATCCAGTAAGCCGGTATCTCGTACTCTTGTTACCTGACCACACAGGATCTGGTTTAGAAGTGTGGTCTGGAAATAGGATGGTTTTGGACCACTGGAGATGAATGGCTTGAGAAGCGAGGTGTGAAAGACATCTGGACATTCTCATAGACGAGGAAGTTGGAGTCGAAAGGAAACCGTATTACCATGCTCCAAGATGGAAAAGGACCACAGAAACCTAGGAGCCAATTTGATTGAAGGAGTTTTGAGATGGATGTTCTTGGATGATAGCCCAAACTTGCCCCGCGGTTTGTAGTTGGGTGCCGGAGACGCGCTCGGTGACGATCAGCCTGGGGTTTAGAAGTCAAGGACTGTTGTAGTGCAGATTGGATTCTGGACACAAGGGTCTTGTAGGAGTGCAATATGCTAGTTCCACGGCTTGGTACTCCAGAGGAGTGTCTTTAGAAATGGGTAGAGCCGAGAGCCGGATGGAATCCATAATTGATAAAGAAGGGGGTCTCACGGGTTAGACTAGATCATTCATGGAAGAATTAATGGCGTACTCAGCCCAGGTAAGTAGTTCTGCCAGTCATCCTGAGAATTAGAGACGAAGAAGCACCTTAATAAGTATTTCTCGAGGGATTTGATAACCCCTGCGGTCTGTCCGTTGGATTGAGGGGTGATATCCAGAAGAAAAGGAAGATGCAGATACCCAGTCTCTTGGGAAATTCCTCCAGAACTTGGAGACGAACTGAGAGCCCGCCCCGTCACGACACGATGGATATGGGGAATCCCAGCGATACGGAAAATCTTTTGGAGAAAAATATCAGCTAGGCGGGTTGAGGAGGGGTAATCCTTTGAGGAGGGATAAAGTGTGCCATCTTGGAAAAAGCCATCCACTACCACAAGAATGGTATTCATGCCATTTGAACCTAGGCAACTCCACCAATAAAATCCATCGAAATGTGGGACCAGGGACACTCGGAATAGTAGAGGTAAGAGGAGGACCCTGAGGTTTCTGACGAGGAGTTCTGTTACGCCGCAGCATACGCGAAGGACCGTGTAAAGTTCAGAATGCGTTTTTAACATATTGGGCCACCAGAAAGTGCGACTGATGAGATCCAACGTCTGCTTGAATCCAGGATGCCCTGCCGACGGGCGGCATGGCCCCAGTCCAGTATTTCAGGAACGAATTTGGGTTCTACATACAAAGAGTTTTTGAACCTCAAGAGCGGTTTGAGAAGATTCTTTGTGTATTGATGATCTTCTCAGATCTTTGAACGCACAGCTGCCAAGATTCTGTTTAGAGGGGGATGGGCATGAGGTGCGTCTTTTCCGATTCGTCTTCAGAAGAAGTATGCCTGCGAGAGAGTATCCAGCAGCCGTTGACGTGTCTTAGTGCGGGCGGATATAAATGAGAAGAAACAAATTAAATCTGGAAGAAAATAATGACCAGCGGGCTTGGCGAGGACCTGACGACGGGCATTCTCAATGTATAATAAGTTTTTATGGTCCGTGGAATAATGAATGGCTCTTTAGACCCCTCCAGAAGATGCCATCCATTCTTGAAGCGGCCAACTTGACAGCCAAAAGATTCCCTATTGCTCAGTCATTAAGTTCTCTCTGCAGAGGAAACTCTTTTGGAAAACAAACCGCAAGGATGAAGTTTATCCTGGGAAGAAAAAATCTCTGAGACAACACCGCACCAGCACACCCACAGTAAAGGATCAACCTCTAAGGGTGAATGGGAAATTAGTGTTCTGGCGTGCTCGAAGGAGGGAGCGCAGAGACGAAAACCTTGATTTTCAAGAGCGTTGTCAAATGTAGTGACGCCTCAGAAGACCAAGATTAAGGATCTGCACCTTTTTGCGGTCACGCTCGCAGTTATAGGGGCGACAATGTGGTAGAAAAGTTACGGATAAACTTCCGGCTAAGTAGTTGGCAAAACCATAAAACCGTTGAATATCAGATTGTGAGGGAAGTGGGTGTGTTTCTGGCCAATCCACGCGGCTTTCAGTTTCTCTCGGTACATAATGCGCCAAGCATCTATTTGGAGATGATGCATTCCTAAAAAAGCGCATGGTAGAGCGCTGTGAAAAATGCATTTCCCTCCCTATTTTATTAGCAAACAACCGGGTTTCTCTCGAGCGCTGAAAGAACAAAATGTCCGTATGGATGATATGTGCGTCCGTAAGTTTTGAGAGAAAAAATAAGTGATGTCGAGTCCAGGCTAGACAATGAACATAAGGCATTGAGCACGTCCCCTGAAGAAACATCGCATTGAGATGAAGGCCTGCAAGAAACGTGCTGCGTGCATTGCCACAATACGAAGTGCTATCACTGATATTCTAGTAGCTATGTCGGGGTTTTGGGGGGTAACGCTCGGGTGTTGAACGGCCAAGATCATTCCATTCATCACCTTGCTGATGACGGATGAGGTTGTTGCCCCACGAAGTCAAGTTTAGTAAATGAGGTTTTTTTGGCAACACACCCCTGATGTTTATCAAAGAGGTTCTGGATGATGAGTGGGCGAGTGGAGATACCCATTCATTCACCGTTAATTCTGGATTCAGCTCCCGATAATCAATACATGGTCTAAGAGTTCCAATACGCAATTTCTCCATGCCAAGAAGAATCCAGCCCCCACAAGAGAGGTGGAATGACGTATGAAGCCCGCCGCTTAAGATTCTCCGAAGTCATTTATATGTCGCATAGCTTCCGGTCTCGGGCAACTTGATCGGAGCGAGGTAGATTTGGCTTTGGAAATGGAATAAGTGTCCAAGGCTACCAGTCGAGTATCTGACACATTCGTAAGGAATCGATGAGCAGGGGGTAGCGAGCTCAGACTGATCATCGTTTGCCTCAAAAACGTCCAAAAATCCCCGCGTACGGGAAGGTAACCCTTCGCTCAGGACCAACTGGACAGTTGTCGTTAGCCCCTAATAAAGAATGATGGTTGTTCGTAGACAACGAAGACTCCTCTAGCCTTGACCAGACCAGTCAATAGATTATGATGGGAATTACCCAAGTGACTGAAGCGGATTGTGTTCTCTTAACCAGGGCAAGCACCGAGCGTACACTCGGTGTGTCCCCTGAGCAGAATCACAGCAAAGCACGACCAGAGATCTCTTTGTTCCCCCCGCCTGCGTCGACACTGCCCCAGTAGCAAGCGTGTGATAGAGGACCGGATCTCCAAAGGAAGATATAAGCCAGTGGAGTTGAGAGGCGCCGATTATCAATCCCGACACAAGGCAACGGAGGGAGGCGAGTTCTTTTTGGAAAGTGGAATCTGATTTTGTTCAGAAAAAGTCTGATCCATGAAGTTCCCTCCTGCGCCGGAATCGATAAATGCTGCTGTGGAGGTGCAGAAGGTCGGACCAGAAAAGGAAACGGGAATGGTCAATCTTTTAGGAAGTTCCCTTTTGGATGGGGGACCAGGAGAATTAGCAACCAGGGAGCGCCCCTTCGTACTCACTGGGCTTGGTCGTTTCCCGGAGATGGTGGATTGTTATGAGTGCGTTGCTCAGAAGATCCGCAATGATGGCACGACTGTCCAGTAGAGCGAAGTTGTCGTAACGGTACCCGAGGTTGCTGGACTCCGAGTTGCATCGGCTCGGGGGCCTCCAGTGCCGGCAGCGGAGAGAATACGGGTCTCGGGGTAGTAGAGGACCTGGAAAAGGGTGCACGGAAAGGCGTAGACCGGGGTTGCTGACGCTGAGCGCGGCGTACCTGAAGACGCTGGTCCATACGAATGGCCAGGGTGATGAGGTCCTTCAGCAGTTCTGGCCTAGGTTGAGAAGCAAGTTCATCCTTCAAGGACTCCGATAAGCCTTTCCAGAAGACGGAGACTAAGGCCTCCTGACCCCAACGAGTCTCAGCTGCTATGGTTCTGAATTCCAAGGCGTATTGGGCCACAGGCCGACGTCCCTGTGTAAGCTCCAGCAGGGAATCAGAAGCAGTCTCTTGTCGTGCGGGGGTATCGAAGACCTGTCGAAAGTCTCGTCTGAAGGCTGCGTAATCTCGGGTAATATTTGGGCGTAACTCCCAGATCGGAGAGGCCCATGCCAGTGCATTACCTGTGAGAAGACTATAAACATAGGCTACCTTTTTCCAGCCAGTAGCATACAGCTGCGGAGCCATCTCGAACTGGATCTCACACTGGTTGAGAAAGCCACGACTAGCGTGGGGGTCCCCTGCGTAGGGCCTCGGAGCCGGAATCTTCGGAGCTGAGGATGAAGTGGATGTTGAATCGGACTGCGCCAGCGGCGCAGGCGCAGGTGGTGCCTGTAGAGTAAGGTCCTGTACCTGTTGGGAGAGGAGAGCCACTTGATCCGTTAAGGCCTGGATTTGTTGGTACATGGCCGTCATCATAGAGTCCACATCAGTCTGGTCTGCGTCTTGTGGGCTCGACATAATGTTACGCCGGTACCAATTCCCGGAACTCACTTCTCCTGTTTACTGTAGGCTGAAGAAGTGCGCATGCGTACGAAACGCGTTGGGCATTTGAGAGTTGCATTCTGGCATTGAACTTTAATATTAGCAGACCCCTGCAAGAATCCATCCGGCTACAGTAAACAGGAGAAGTGAGTTCCGGGAATTGGTCCCGCCCACAGTGACGCATTTCCGGTCGCGGACGGAAGGCATCATGAGAAGCTGCCTGCAGTGACGCCCAGCCTGGTACTGATCAGAAGAGGTGCCTGCAGTCTTCCCTGAGTGCCACGTGTTCACCAACAGCTGCCACCAGACCGCGCTCACAACTTACACCTGCCTGTACCTTTTGTATTTCTTGTAAGTAGGATTCCGGTTTTACACACCGGATCCTAGACCTGCTCTTCACTGGTTCATTGCATTTTATTGTGTTAAATAAATTCTCTGTTTTATTAGTCAGCCTATCTGTTATTGTTGTATGTGCTTGTTTGTCTATGTCTATGTGTTATATGTTTAGTTCATACCTTGTTACGCTATGATTTTTCCTCTTGTCTCCCCTGCACTATATATCATGGTTGTTGCTGTGGAGTCTGCTGTCTTAAGATTGGATCATCCTCCATTGGACACTGCAGCTAATCTTTGGACTCATCCTTGTTCTTTCCATTTGGACTTTGAGGCGCCGGTCTGTATTGTTTTTCTAGTGCTGATAGAGAGAGACGAAGAGGTTATCGAGCGAGTGCGCTGGCGCTCCGTGCGGCGTACCTGAATACGTTGGTCCACTCTAATCGCCAGAGTGATGAGATCCTCCAAAATACCTGGCCTGGGTTGGAGAGCAAGTACATCCTTGATGCTGTCTGACAGTCCTTGCCAGAATACGGCGACGTAGGCCTCCTGTTCCCAGTTGGTCTCTGCTGTAAGGGTCCGGAACTCTATGGCATATTCAGTCACCAGTCTTCGCCCTTGAGTAATCTGTAAAAGAGAAGAAGACGCCACCTCCCGACGTGCGGGGGAATCAAACACTTGCCTGAATTCCGTCTTGAAGGCTGAGTAATTCTGGGTAAGGTCATCTCGCCGCTCCCAGATGGGGGAGGCCCAAGCCAGTGCGCTACCCGTCAACAGATTCTAAATGTAGGCCACCTTCTTTCGCCCAGTAGAAAACTGGTGGGGGGCCATTTCAAATTGTACCTCACACTGATTAATGAAGCCCCGAAAATCTTGAGATTCACCTGCGTAAGGTTTGGGGTTAGGAATCCTCATATCTAATTCAGTCTGGTCTGTGTCTCGTGGGCTCGACATAATGTTACGCCGGTGCTGCCCGCAGACCAGACCCGTCCCCTGTGCTGAGGTGGGACGTAGGGATACACGCACCCGCAGCAAAGGGAGCGCATCCGGAGTGTGGTGTTAGTGTTGCCAGGCCAGGTATAGTAAGGAAGACAATAATTGCCGGTACCGGTAGTAGAGGAGGAGTAGTTATTGCCGTTGCCAAGATCAGGGATTGGAGAGTTGCGGATGGTCGAAAGTATAAGCCGTGTTACAGGGATGCCAGAAGTCACAAAATCCAAGTAGAGCCGTAGTCGAGAGCCAGAGGGGGTAGTCGTCCAATCCGCGTCAATACCTGAGGAGTCACTGAGAGAGTAGTCAAATGCTTCCATACAGAACTATGTCGAGCGACGAGTGATGGGAAGCACAGGCATAATAAAGCTGGGCAGGCCAATGGGAAAAGGGGGCAGGCCTGGAGGACTGCAAGGAGTCCTCCCTGATAGGAGGGAGGTGTTACAGCCTAGCTGAGAGAATTAATCATTGATTTGCATGGAACTGTGTGATGCTTGGGGGCGACGCCTCACTGCAGGAGCAGTGGTTAAAAGTGCTCTGTTAGGCGTGTGCTCTGTAAGCTGGGAATGCATGCACATAACGTCTGGGGCTGGCGTGCGTGTGTGCGTTGATTCGGTGACTGACGCGCGTATGCGCATGGGGACAGAGACAGATGCACGTGTGCGCATAGAGCGCGGAGCTGGGGACACACGCAGAGGCTGCGGTTCAACAGGCACCTCTTCGGTTGGTGCAATCCTGTGATGGCGAGGAGCCAGAGTGCCAGTGGCAGACAACGGAGGTATGTGGGAATTGAGCTGCATACGCTTGGACGCCTGAGTACCGACGGGAGGTGAGTAATGGTTGCGCTGACGGCGCTTAGACACCAGATTCCTTACAGGGGGGGAGCACGCCCGACCGGACCCGCAGCAGGGATCAAGGTAAGCCCCGGTGTACAGTTCTCCCTCCTCTCTTCCCTGTCACAGGGCAATGGCGGCCATTTTAGAAGCTGTCCATCTGCTTTATTTATTTTTATTTCTCTGTGGGGCAGCGCTGGTTCCCGGGCCAGCCTCGCGACTGTCGATCACTTGACAGGCAGGCAGGGTCTCCGCTTACCTCCCCAGCCCCAACCACGGTCGCCCGACCTTCGGGAGCACGCAGGATCTGCCCGCAGTCTGGCTGCCCGCCAAAACCAGATGGCCGCCGTGCCAGCTCTCTGTTTTGCTTGCTTTTTTTAAGTTTCGCTTTTAGGGTCGAAATATTGTCCAATTTCTTTGTTTTTTGTCTCCCAATCTCCCCCGTCACCTACTTTCTCCAGGGGTACTCAGTTTGGGGTATTTTGGCCAAATTATAGTTCGTTTTTTTACTTGATTAAATCTTTGCCTGTAGGAGCTCCAAAGAAACGCAGCCTTTGCTGTTAGGCTCCAAGCCACGCCCCATGTGCATTACATTTTAACGTTAGCCAGTTACTAATTAATATCAGCACTTCATCAATGGCATCAAAATGCATTAAAATAAAGTACTTAATAATTTTAGTGCAAGTAACAATATTTTTAATGGTCACATTTTTAGCGATAGGTTGATGTAGTGAATCATAAAAGTAACACAATTTTTTGGACAGTTTGGAGTATCCTGGCCTTAATGTGGTGTTCACCTAACTAATGCCAGGTCAGGACTAAAGGTGTATCTTAAAAGGAAGGAATGTGGTATATGTGGTGCTCAATAAAGTACCACGTGTAAGAAACGCGTAGGTGCGTTCATTCAGTCCCTTTTTTTGCTGTATGTTTAGCCTGTAATAAATTACTTCTTTTTTGTTATCTCCGGAGTGGCCGGCTTTTTTCTTCTTCCTGGATAGTGGATACAGGATGTCCTTGGCTGTGCTCTATCTATGCCTTCTACCTTCTTGTATTTTAAAAGGAACAATAACATACCATTAAGCCATGTTTTTTCCTGTACAGATCATTGCATTAACTACTATGTATAACAACCATTAGCGATAATGACATGCAAATGATATGCAAAAAACAGTTATGATAGCATTGCCTATACACTAAAATAATTTAGGTTAATACTGCGATTTAACATTACATTAGTTAAGTCATAGTTAAACTTGGTGTTACTCCTATTCAGACTTTGAAATACCCTTGTTCTTTGACAGGGACTGGATGGGTATAACACTACAGTTAGATATGATTTTTTTTTTTTTTTATAACTTCAAGTTTATTGGAATATTTTCAATATAAATAGCATCGCAATACAAATAACACGAACATTCACAGTATTACAGTCATGTACGATACTGCTACATTCTCCTTCTGGAGCCCCAAGCGTTCATGCGTTGCACATGATATTTCTAAAACCAGTTGGGATATTTATGTAGGTTAAACTTGGGGGAACAACACAAAAAAAAAGTAAATTAAGGCGGGGGAGGGTGGGAAGGAAGGAAGGGGAGGGGGGGCCGGGCACGCTGCACTGCCACTTTCCCATAGGTGGCTGGTAGATTTACTATACACCGTTTGTTTGCCGACTTCTAGGGCCGCCCAAAGTGTTCACATGGTGTGTCCTCAACTAGTTCTCGTAGTCCGTTCCACTTACTTTGTACGAGAATGCACTTGGAATAATCACTGCCATATCGTGGCTACCTCAACCCCCGGGATGTCTGTCTGTTCCAGCCAATGCGTCCAGACTTTTAGATATTTTTCGCCAGTGTCATTGACCAGACTCGTCAATTTCTCCATCTGGCATATGTACCATAATCGATTCCGAATTTTTGGGATATTTGGGATCTCTGGTTGTTTCCACATAGCTGCGATCTCGCACCTCGTTGCTGTTGCAAAATGTGCAACTAGTTTATTACCTGATTTTGAAAGACCCTTCCATGGTCTGTTCAATAGGAACAGCCACGGATCAGGGGGAATTGTGAGGTCAAAAATCCTCTGGATCCAATGTCTAATTTCATTCCACAGGTGTGAGATCCGAGGGCAAGACCACAGCATGTGCAACAGGTCCGCCGATTCTCTGCACTGTTTGGGACACAGCGGGGAGTATCCTGTGACAAACCTTGATAATTTTAATGGGGTGAGGTACCACCTCATCAATACTTTATATGCATTCTCCTTCAAAGTAGTGCATATGGAGCTCTTGGCAGTAGCCTCTATTATAGCAGTCCAGTCGTCCTCCTCCAATTCCTCCCCAATATCTGTTTCCCATCTAAGTTGGTACGTCAGTTTTTGTCGTTGCTGTGAGCTCCCAGAACCGACCACTTCTCTATAGATCTGCGATGTAAGTCCCTGTGTGTCTGTTTTCGTCAGACAGAGATTTTCGAATGTGGTTAATGGTGGGAAGGGGGAGTTTTTGGCGAAGAACGCTCGTATCTGGAGGTAGCGGAAAAATTCGGAATGTGGGATGTTTTTTTCAGATCTAATTTGTTCGAATGATTTAACTCTGTTCGGTATACCCTCCAGATCTCTTAACCTAAGATATCCATATTTTTTCCAGGGCAGTTAGATATGATTTAACGTATACTGCACCGACACACTTTATTCGAGCAAATACCCAGTATGTACCTGGCAGATACCTGGAATGCGCCGCTCCTCACCTCTGACAAGCCCCGTTGCGTTTGCCTTCCCAGCCTGGGTTCATGCCTGGCTGATGGTTGGCTGATCTGTTAAATGATAATGATTAGGATTTAATAGGCTGCAATGCTTCGCGTGTCTACCAGATGGCATAAATTCATGAATTGTAATGCAGTATATATATATATACTGTGCAGTATTGCAGCCAGCGGGAATAAAATGCTTCAATCCCTGCCTGGAAAATAACCCAATGTACTCGGGCAGAAAACAGTCACAAACCTCAATACACCCGGGTATACCCGAATTCGTGGGACTAGCCGAGCTCGAATAAAGTGTGTCGCCAGTGTATACGGTTATTTCTCTCTCCTTTCTTTCTCAACTCAAGCTAAACACTTATTTCAGGGTCTGGGTCAGAGTAACGCTAAGCCGTACTCTAAAAACACATAAACCGGCGCCTCCGAAAGAAAATAAAAATATATATAGCCTGACCGAATATAGTCCAATGCAGCTGGGATGAGATCCAAGGCAGTATCTTCAATGAAGTCTCATAGATCAACGGACAAACAAATAAGACAACAACATGGAAGAAAAAAAGAGAAAAAGATCATAGTGCAACTAAAAACAAAAAATCACTGATAAAGTTTACAAGGAATGAAGGCAAATTTAATACGATGAATAAAATAATTGTAAAAACAACAAACACTTGATTGTTGGGCAAAAAGACACTTATAAAGCGATGGCATCCGGTAGGGATAAAATTGAAACCCTACTTACAGCAAGGCTGATCAAAGTAAGCCCGTAGCACAATGTCACAATCTGGAACCAGAGCCTGGTAGAGAGATGGTATAACTCTGCCTCATTAGAGCTCCACGAAGCCGGAAACCGCCGCTGGCCACACGCCCACGAATCACCAGGAGTGCTGGGGGTATAACAAGCAACAGCCTGAACCCAGTGCTGTTCCGGATCTTCACGGTGGATGGCTTTGGATTGTGTTTCGTGACGTCACCGGACGAGAGCTTCCTGATTCACCGGGATTCGGAGGATCACGCTGATCCGCAGTCCCTCAAGGTACTATACTGGAGGGGAGGTGTTCCCAACCTGTCTTCCGATGTCTCCCGCATGAAACTTCAGTCAGATCTCAGGGTGTATCAGACTGTGAGCAAGGAGCAAGGACTTCCAGCATCCCAGGGGTTAATAGCAGAAGCAGCAGAAGATTTGATAAAAAAAAGCCCATTGCATGCAAAGAAAGCAGCAGACACCTGTGAGGTTAGGTTATCTCAGACTCTCATCCTGGGAGAAGTTACAGAGATTCTGACTCAGTTACCCCCTGCACTCCTGGAGATTCGTGGGCGTGTGGCCAGCGGCGGTTTCCGGCTTCGTTGAGCTCTAATGAGGCAGAGTTATACCATCTCTCTACCAGACTCTGGTTCCAGATTGTGACATTGTGCTACGGGCTTACTTTGATCAGCCTTGCTGTAAGTAGGGTTTCAATTTTATCCCTACCTGATGCCATTGCTTTATAAGTGTCTTTTTGCCCAACAATCAAGTGTTTGTTGTTTTTACAATTATTTTATGCATCGTATTAAATTTGCATTCATTCCTTGTAAAACTTATCAGTGATTTTTTGTTTTTAGTTGCACTATGATCTTTTTCTCTTTTTTTCTTCCATGTTGTTGTCTTATTTGTTTGTCTGTTGATCTATGAGACTTCATTGAAGATACTGCCTTGGATCTCATCCCAGCTGCATTGGACTATATTCGGTCAGGCTATATATATTTTTATTTTCTTTCGGAGGTGCCGGTTTATGTGTTTTTATTGTCCTCATCGGTTTGTGTACCCTTTTATACCTGGCAACCCCCACTTTAATAGTAAAGTGTGTATTTATATTATGTTAGTCACCTAATTGTCACTATTTTTTATATTTTGCATTAGCGCTGTTCCCACTGCCCTTCCCTTTTAGCTAAGCCGTACTCTACAATAATGTGATGTTAAGCCTATGCTAATGAGATGTACCTCTGATGTTATTTTTGCATGTAATTAGTATTGAGGATAAAATATGCATTCAATGCATTGCAAAAGGAAATTTGATATGCAGTTGAGATACTATATGCGGTGTTTATATATTTTACATAATTCACAGAATTGACCCAATTGAAGTATTTACTCAACTGCTTCACAAAATGATGCAACAAGATATTTCAGATGTTGGTTACCAATCCTCACCTACCAATTCCTCATGGGCCCTGTTGGATTGATTATTTTCCAAAAGCGTACCTAAGTGGCAATAGTAAATTTGGCAAGAAAAGTGGTCTTAACTAAGTCTCAAAATTATGACAAACCATTATCTTTACGAAAGGTTAACAGTTTACTCAGGTACCTAAAATCATTGTATGTTATATATTTATTTTTTTGTTTAATTATATCAATTTTTGTTTCTCCGTTTCAACTAGTTTTGGCGACGACATTCCTGGAATGGAAGGACTAGGCACAGGTGGGTTATTTTCTGTATTTAAGATATTCTTAAAACATTATGCTCAAAGATGTGTTTGCGATTTCATTTAAAGTAATACAGATGAATACAGCCCAATTTCTTCATTAGCACTGAAGACGCTAAATACTAAAAGTGCGTAACACAGCTTTAATAAGATATGAGTTTTCAGCTTCAAAACATTCAGAACTTAATTAGCCATGTTTGTATTTTTAGGGAATCAAGTTAGAATTAAGTTAGTTTAACTATACTTGAACTAAGAAGTTTGGATTGATAAAATATTCTGAATAAGTTATGAAGCACCAATGGAATATCAGCTCTAGTCATACTTTGCCAAGCCTCTCTATTACATACATGTTGCATGGCATGTTTAAAGTAAAATGGCCTACAGGATGTAAGTCGTCTGGTTCTGCATTTTTGTTTATTTTAAGCTGTGTTTAAAAGGTGAACATATTAAGATTACATGAAAAACAAAAAATATGAGTGGACAAAAAATGCATGTGGAACATTTGGCAAATTTAAAGAAGGTCAAGACCAAATTTTTTTGATAAACTGCCAATTCCATATTCATGTACAGATGTAGCTACCTGTTCTCTACCGCTTGCCGTGCGTGTTTTGCATGGCAACGTCTAGCACACAGCGAGATTCCAGTGACCAGAATAAAAAAGGCCCATCAGATTAACACAGCGGGGGTCTTTACTGTGTGAATGCTACCTGGCTCGACCTCAGTAATATAGACACGCAGTAAGAGAGAGACTGAATCAGTCACCCTACCTGTGCGTTTCTAACAGGCGATCGCGGGGGTTTTATTTTAATAATACAGTGTTGTAGCAGGGGGTCTTCAGAGCCAAACAGCATTGATTTCAAATCCGGGGACTCCAAGCTTCCCGAGTTACAGGCCCTGCTATGGGGTGCCAGTATCCCGGCGTCCATGTTTAAATTCACCCTCATTACGGCCCACGGGATCGGAGGATTTAAACAAGCCAGAGAGATACCGGCACCCTATAATGGGGCTTGTAACTCGGGAATCAGGAAGTCCCTAGGCCTGAAATCAATGCGATTCAGCTTTGGAGACCCCCTGCTACAATACTGTATTATTAAAATTATATAAAACAGCTAGCTGCTAAGGCAATGAAGGAGTTAAGCAAGACCACCTCGATTATTGGGGGCAGAGGGGGTGAATGATGGGGGTAATTTCCCCATGGTGGATGTTTAGGTCTACCGGGAAGGTTGCGGGAGGGGTTAACCTCTTAATTACCTTAGCAGTAGAAACTGCTATGGTAATGAAAGGGTAAACCCCTCCCACTTCCCACTGAGAGGCCTAACCATCCATCCTGGGGCAAATACCCCCTTCACCCACATTCTCTGCCCCCAATGAACATTACAATACAAACATAAATACAATATATAGTAACCCCATATATAGTAACCCCCCGCCCCCCTAAAAAAAAACACACATACAGCAATGGGCAAAATACGTATTATTCATATATGGATAATAGCTCATTTGACCATTAAAAAAATAAAACATAACGAAAACATTACCTAGCCAGCATATAGTAAATTAAAGTTCCGCTTACCCCTGACGGGACCAAGGCCGTTTTCATCCCCCTCTTCTTCAGTGTGCACCAACAAAATTAAAAAAAAAAAATAACTACTGGACACTAACCCCTTAATCACCTTAGCGGTTATTAACCACTATGGTAATTAAATGGTTAACCCCCTCCCTCGCCCCACCTGGGTCTAACCACCATCCCCATGGCAACTACCCCCACCTAATACCTATTGATTGGCACAGTGGTACATCATGCCCATATAGTATGGTCATGATTAGCCACTATGGCAGTTTATGGACAACCTAAAAAAATACCAGCACCAAAAATACAACACAAATAAAAAAAAAAAAACAAATACAATAAAAAATTAAATCAGCCAATAAAACACAATTAAAAATTACATCACTTGTTCCCAAACCTGAAATCATTGCGGTTCTGCTCTGGAGACCCCCTGTAGAGTGACTGATTCAGTCTATCTCTGACTGCTTGTCTCTTACACACAGGTGGAACCTGGTAGGATTAACACAGCATGAGTCCCATTCAAATGCTGGGACCCCCGCTGTGTTAATCCGATGGTTCATTACAGCCTGCTGTGGACCATCTCTTGGAATTTTCAGCGAATAAGCAGAGCTTTTGTCCAGTGATGCAGTGAGAACAGACCGCTACATCTGTATTATGAACATTTTATTCAAGAACCACCTATCAATCTTCTCAGCCTCTTTCATAAATACTACCTTGATTGAGTCCAGCAAGTGGAAAATTTATCAACCTAAATATTAAGAAATTAAAAAAAGCACTTAAAAAACCTTGAGAGGTGAAGGTATCCTTTATGGCAGCCTTGAAAAAAAGCTGGCTCCTTACATTCACTTCCCATACATGCTTTCTTACCTCAAGAAGATCATTTAAATAGTATCACTGGCACACAACGGAGTCTAGGTACTCAGATTTGTGTTCAATTAGTTTCATGTTATTTGTAGTGTGCAAAACGCATTGGAGACCCAACCTCCAGATTAACCTATTGTGCATGTGATGTCCTCATGGAGGTCTTGATTGTAAGGGTTGTTTGAATGCTTTGATTACATCCTTTTATCTCACATGTTTATGAGTATATTGATATCTCTGGGGAGGCGTTGAATTTTTTCCTTTTTTTTGTGCTTGAGATTAGCAGATGAACTATACTGTGGGACATTTTTAAAATTACACTGCTATTGTCATAATCCTATGGACAGACTCTAGGGGACTTTGCATTATTTGTAACTTGCCAAGGACCCTGTATTGAGGAGGAGGAGTTACGGAAGGCGCAACTTGTCTCAACATTGTTTTTTCTAATCCCTTTTATTTATATTGGACTGAAATGTATCAAGTGTATATTATAAACAGATATAGGGGAACCTTGCTCAAACTTGAAAAATGCTATACACAATGCTGTGTGCTACCTGGGATGCTATCAGAATAACAAAAATGGTACATTGATGTACTTGTAGAAAAGAAATCCCTTAATGGTGCAATACTACCCAAGTAAAGAGATGTAGTTGTTAAATAAAACTTAAATTTGATTTGGCATAATTCAAATACAGTGGAATACAAAAAAACAAATGTGCTCTAATATTTAGTGCATTATAAAAGGGTGTTCATTCCCTATACTAAATGCCAGATACGGAGAAATAATTGCAATAGGAATGGCTTAGTGAGTAAAGACACTGACTGGCACTGAGTTTGAAGCAGGGGCGCCTGGTTCAATTCCTGGTGTCGGCTTCTTGTGACCTTGGGAAAGTCACTTTATCTTCCTGTGCCACAGGCACCAAAAACATAGATTGTAAGCTCCACGGGGCAGGGACCTGTGACTGCAAAATGTCTCTGTAAAGCGCTATGTAAAACTAGCAGCGCTATACAAGAACATGCTATTATTATTATACTGTATGTATATGTACACACTCGTACTAGACTATGATTGTCACGTGTATTACTACTGTGAAGCGCTATGTACATTAATGGCGCTATATAAATAAATAAAGTCATACAGTCATACAGTCATACATACATACATACTGTAAGGAATCGGGGAACACGTCCTTTGCAACGTGTCCACTCCTTATCTGCTGCTACTCAGCCTTCCGTCTTGGCACCAGCGTGTGCGCGCACCCCCCGCTCTGTTTACAGAGTGCGCACGCATGCACACACAGCTCTTCTAGAGTTGCCTCAGAGCTTGGCTCTGCCCCCCCCCCCCAGATGCATCTCGCGTTAGCAGCACGCTCACGTGATGACGTGCACCGCTCCCCAGCTGCACGGCAAGTAACTTGTCTCCTGTGCCTATCGCAGCTCCTGCTGGGGCCGCATCTCCACTCTGCCCCATTTCCTATTGGCTGACTTGCCTCATTTATACCTTGCTCGCGTTCTCTAGCATTGCTCAGTATAATCTCTTGTAGCCTTGTGTGTCTCACAGTTCTGTTGTGCCTTGCTCCTGTTCCAGTCCTGTCTTGCAGTTTGTATCCTTGTGTACCGACCCGGCTTGTTAGTGAACCCCCTCTGGATATCGATCTCAGCTTACCCTCGACTACGTTTACCTCTCCAACCCAAGACCACGGCTTACCGGACAATGCTGCTCTCTATAACCCAAGACCCCGGCGAGTATACGGACTAACCCACTCTCTCCTACCCAGACCTGGCTACGCTGACAATCCGCCTTCCAGGCAAACCCCACTGCTGTCGGTGTGTGGATTCATACCTTCCCACCTCAGTACCGGGGTCTTGTTTTGTTTGTGGGTAGCGCAAGCGTTACACATACATACTCCTGAGTGTACAGTTTATCTGGTGTAAGTCTCTTATGATATAGCCTCAGTTGTAACAAATATACTGGTCAATATCAAAATATATTGTTTCTAGAGCTTCCCTGGTAATAGGATAGATTAAAGATCCCGTCTTACGTGTAATGAGAGATAGATAGTCTATCCTATTTGGTTCTGAGTGGCATCCTTATTTAAAGTCAGGGAATGGTGCTATTACATCAGTAAAGGGCCGAGTGTATTAAGTGGTTCCCACCTATGTGCTTGAAGACCTGCCTTCGGAGAATACAGTGATTCTGCAATGTGGATAAGTGTGATCTCCTCCTTATTAGCAATTAAAAACATACGGAAGTTGAAACTCCCAGTGACATACAGTATCTTCAATAATACATAGGGATCTATTTTCAAAATGTTTGCACTTTTACTACTGTTTTGGAACTCAATTGATTTTGTTTTTATTTTAATTATGAAAGAAAAAACTCCCACCATGAAGATGTTGACTACAATAGTTCAAAATAAATGGGTATTAGGTGATATCTTTCTTATTTTGCCTAACAATTGATATTTTAGGACAGTTTCTGAGAGTTCTATTCTACATTTGGTCAGTTGCTTATTTGCAGTATCTCCCATTAGCTTAGTCAGTTGTTTTTTCATGCGGCCTCTTCCATTAGTTTGGTCAGGTGCTTCTTCATGTGGCATCTTCCATTAGTTTGGTCAGGTGCTTCTTCATGTGGCATCTTCCATTAGTTTGGTTTGGTGCTTCTTAAAGCGCCTAGTTTGGTCAGTAGAACTCTTGAAAGCTTTTCTTAAAATATCAATTGTTAGGCCAAAGTAAAAAAGCTAACAACTAATACAGAATAAATAAGCATTTTCAATGTAGCGAGCCAACACTAGAGTTCTTCATAGATTAAATAATAGTATACAGAGCATTTAAAACCTCATAGGTTTCTTCTTCAAGTGTACTGGGATAGTGTACAGTACAGATGAAGAAGAAACCTACAGCTTTCTAAAGGTCTGCACACAATAATTTCACATACTGTAAGAAAATCTCTAACATTGGTCCGCTAAATGTTATAAGAGCCAACAACAAATCATCCCTCTCCCCCCCCCTCTAATTTTGAGTTTCTTTCCATAATAGGTGTTACCTTTTTTATTTGGGCTAACAATACAGCTGCCAACAGGTGGGGAGAATCGACACAGAAAACCCCAGGTCTAACCCTTCCTCATTCTATGGCGCCCCAAACAAGCTGCCAATGGCCCCCAACCACTACTAAATTGTCCCATTTAATAAGGGCCTCAATGCCCACATGCCAATCAAGGGCTAATGTTCCAAACCACCCCTTGCTCAATAATCAGGGCCCAGACATTAGCACATCTCCCATGGTACCTCAGGTATGTTACTTTTTCAGCACAGGAATGTTACTTTTTCAGCACAGGCATCTCTCCCTAATTTATTTGGAGGGAAGTTTGAGAAGACATTTATACATCTGGAGATACAATTAAGTTAGGGAGAACTCCTCCTCCTCTGGTTTTGGGAGCATGTGTAAAGAGCACCAAACAATTGCTTATGTTGCGCACTTTCCTCCAACCCCTGGGAGATGTGTGCCTATAGTATGTGTGTGCCTCCACTGCTGGGAGCCTGGGGTGTACCTGGATCGATATTTCCACCTGTACGGGATTCTACTATGTAGAATACCCCCGTTACAGGACACATAAGAAATACACACGTTGTATAAGATAACGGTTTAATATATACACAATTAAATACACGGTACCAGCACCACCAATTCGGCCATGCTCGGCCGTACCCTCAAACACTATATCCCATTCCCTGGAATCACAGTCCCCAAAGTGTTGAGGGGCCCTTGGGCACCCAACCACCCTGGTGTCCACAAAGTCACCCCACCACAAAGTGTGAGACAGTGCTGCCACACTAAAGTGTAGAGTTGGTGCACGTGATGAGGTGAGGTACCTGCCGGGTGGTCCACACACTGCCTCGCTGATTTCGCAATGATGGGATCCACGGATCCTAGGATGTACAGTATCCGCAAAGCCTCCGCCTCTACATCAGGTGGGCCTCGCGTGGATGGTGCCACCATGTGTAATGTCTCTGACAGCAGATGGTGGTCTGGTCCACCTGAAGCAAGGATGCAGCCACTCCTGCCTGTGTCCCTCACACTGAAGCTACATGGGCAGTGTCCCTATCTCTGGGCCTGTCCCTGCAGCAGCCACAAACTGAGGGGAGTTGGGGCATAGCTGGGGCCTAAGGGGGTCTCAAGCCTAGTGCAGGTGCCACAGGCACCTGCACATCAACACCCTACCCTTGTCCTGTCACAGCTCCAACTGGCGTGGCTTGAAGCGCGTCAAATATATCAATAGCAAGCTGGGGGGAAGCTGCAAGCCCTATTGGCTGTTGGGCACCATGTGTCCCTGTCCCAGAGGCTCATGGGACAGGTAGTCCCTGAGTGAAGCCTTCCCCTATTGGCTGCCGCTCGTGCGTACCCTGCACATGCGCGACATCTCACGCATGTGCAATCTCGTTCAAGATGGCAGCGCTCTTTACTGGGAGCCGCCGGCGATGCACTCGCCTCTCCTGTAGCCGCTCGCCTTCCGCAACACTCCCGGCACTTGCCGAGCGTCCCAGCCCTTCTCAGGTACCGGAGGTAAGGGGAACCCAGAGGGAGACCAGACCACACTTAAAAATCTATTTTAGGGTTTTTGAATTTAATTATATTTGATATATTTTGGTGTGGGAATAGTAGGAGAATATTGTGTGTGTTTTGTAGGGGGAATGGAGCATAATTTATATGCTCTAAAAAGTTTTTGGTTTTCCCTCAGAGACAGCAGTTCAACCCAGCACAGCCCTACTCTAACTGGGCTGGTATCAGCAGCCTCAATCCCCTATCCCATCCCCCATCACTGGTTGTTTGTTTTTCTTTCTCACTTTTTCGTCATTCGATTTGGGAGCTCTATTTTTAAAGGAAGGAGTGCTGGGGTTCAGCTACTTGCTGGGGAGAGAGAAATTAACAAGCGAGGAAATGAAAGAGAGAACACGCAGGTTTTAAAGGCTGTCTATTTTTCCTCCCTTAGCAGAGAGGCAGTTAATTAGTTCTTAAACGGGCAACTTCTCTCTACACCTCTCACACCAGGTACTACCTCCTCCCCTCATAAAGGCTTATAATATCTCATGAGATTTCGTCCGAAGGACCAACCAATTGAGTAGGATCGCCACTGGAACGTGGAAGGGATTACGTGGAATGCACGAGGACGCCTGCGCGTGACGCACTTCCGGTTTCATCCTGAATCCAGAAGGATCTGCAGCAGCAGTTGGGATTATAAGAAGAAGCCGTGGGATCATGCCAATCGGACTCTCAATGGGAACTATATGTGTTGATTGCTATTTGTTCAGCTGTTTGGGGTTTATCACTGTATTATTTATTGTGGGGGTGTGTATATATATCCTGTTTTTTTGTCTTTGGCATGCCTTTTCACTTGAAAAAGACCTACTAAGGTCAGAACGGTCGTTGTGTATGGCGCAATAAATTTGATAATTTTGCAAATCCATGGAGCGCTGGATCCTTCCTTTTCATAGTTCTACCTTGGATGTTTGTGACAGGTATCCTTTTGAACCAGCAGCACCGGTAATACTATTTTGTTTATATGATTTATGGTGTGCAGCATACCACTGTTTATTTGTATAAAGGTTTTTAATATCATGCCTAAGGGGAGGATCAATATTAGGGCACAGGGGGCAGCACCCGGACCCTGACACCCAAATCCACTTGCTCCAGGAGCACCAACAATGGCAACAGCCCTCAAACTAGTACATACAGTGTTTTGGCTGCACCTCCCCCAGCTTCTGCTGGTAGCTTAACCCCTGCAGCCCCCAGCTACATCATGGGCACAGGTGGTAGCTGCAGGCACCAACTCTAGCAGGGAAAGGAAGGGCTCCGGCGCAACTGCGCATGACATACTCCAAGAAGTCCCGGATGAATTCAAAAAAACTTTATTGGCACAAGAAAACAATAGGGCTACACCACGATCTCCCACTCTACGCGTTTCACCCTCTAGAATAGAGACAAAGCCCTATTTTAGAGGGTGAAACGCGTAGAGGGGAGATCGTGGTGTAGCCCTATTGTTTTCTTGTGCTAATAAAGTTTTTTTAAATTCATCCGGGACTTCTTGGAGTATGTCATGTGCAGTTGCGCCGGAGCCCTTCCTTTCCCTGCTATTCTTCTGAAGGCTGCACGCGGGAGCTGGTGAAGCAGAGGCAAGCAGGACCCAGACCGAAGTGGAGATACAGGTAAGGGTTTAATTACTTTTCTACCTTCTCCACACACTCCGGTCTCTCTAGAGGTCACATTCAGCTTCCTCCCACCCAGCCCACATGACAAACGCTGACACCATCTGGTGCACTGGCTGAACACTGAAGCGCAGGACAGGTTTTTTCTTTGGACCAACTCTAGCAGATCTGAGAAAAAAGGTGATTTCTGGCGCAACAGCAAAAAGTGGGTCCCAAACAAGTTGAATTAAAAAATATAGCTTTATTAATCCATCTAAAAAAGTGGAGGCACACACTCTCCTACGCGTTTCGTGTTGAAAACACTTTATCAAGGAGTATACATGATCATAAACATACTTCCTTATATACCCATTCAAATTGCCTATTTTCGCGCCACAGGTAACGACGTAGCTCCGCCCACATTTTGTGATATCATGACGCTCCCCTCAAGCACGCCGCCAAGCGCTCCGAACCATCCTGAAGTGCCAAACCCTCCCCGTATAGCCACATAAGCATCTCGGCGCTGTGGAAAGAGACCCCAAGCCCCCATATTTACCATCATGGAACCGCTATTCCGGTGAGCGCGGCGGAACGGAGTACTTCCCCGTTCCTCGCGTCATCACTGGAGGCGGCTCACTATGGCCCACATGGGACACTCGGCTCCACCCACATCACGTTTTAATGCAGAAAGGCACAACAAGTTGGAAGTGACATCCCCAAGGAAACGGGAGCCAATGGGTACACGAGATGAGGGGTAGGAATGCCCCTAAATCGTCATCTGTTGCTAGATGGCCATAAACAAAATAAAGAAACAAATCGTAGCTAAATACACTAGTGAAAACATTAAATAGCATTGGACATTGGTTCTATTCTGTTGATGGGCACAAAAAATATAAAAAACATAACTTACATACATACATACCAAAGTCTCCTAAAGAAACTGTGCAAGATTGTTATAGTGAAAATTACTAATTCTATATAATCATTTACAAGTTATTTCTTCCAAAATTTGATTTACACTTTTCTTCAAAATCTTAAGAATCCTTCTGACTAAAGTCATGAAATAAACTCTTTTTGTATTGGTATCGGGACTGTCAGTGGCAGAAGATGATATAACATCTGTATCTTTTTCAGGGTAAATTTCCGCACATATTATAACGTACGCAAATATTTGCGGAAATTTACCTTGAAAAAATTCTTTGATCAACATCAAAAAGATACAGATGTTATATCATCTTCTGCCACTGACAGTCCCGATACCAATACAGAAAGAAATGTATTTCCTATGTCTAATTCAGTACCATCAGGTCCATCTGTTTCTTCCCCACCCCCTGTGGCTCGACTGTCATCCTTTGGGGATTTTTGTACCCTGAGGGACATGGATGAGCTATTGGAGGATCAGGAAGACCAGATGGACATTACAAGTTCACAGGTTTTTAGTGAGTGGAATTCACATTTAAGGAAGAAATCAATTTTCAATCCCACATATGTCAAGGGTCCCTATATCACAATGTATGAGAATTTGCTCAGACAAATCCAGGAGATCAAATGGGACAAATCTTTCATATGGGTCACATTAGAAGTGACCTCTTTGTACACAATAATTAAACATGAATTAGGGGTGGCAGCAGTGAGGTTCTTTTTAGAAGGTTCAGAAAATTCACTTTTTAATACCACATTTATCATAGAGCAATCACTTTTTTACTAACGCACATTATTTTTGTTTGAGCACAAGTTTTATTTACAACATAAATGCACGGCGATGGGGATGAGTTTCATCCCCTCTTATGCAAATGTATTCATGGGGTGGTGGGAAACACATTTTATTTATAGTAGCACAAACCCCTTTAGACACAATATTATATTTTACAAGTGATTTATTGATGCTTTAATATTAATTTGGAAAGGGGACATAGACACGTTAAAATCATTTTTTATATATATTAACACTAACACTTATGATTTAAATTTAACTTATGATTATAATATTCATCAAATTAAATTTCTGGATCTTCTATTATATATCGAGATTAATCAATTAATTCAAACTAATACTTATCGGAAGGAAAATTCACGTAACTCCTTCCTGAGAGCAGACAGCTGCCACCTACGCCCTTTGATCTCTGGGATTCCTAGGGGACAATTCCTCAGACTGAGAAGGAATTGCTCAAC
Organism: Ascaphus truei; assembly: GCA_036426205.1. Classification (NCBI taxonomy): domain Eukaryota; kingdom Metazoa; phylum Chordata; class Amphibia; order Anura; family Ascaphidae; genus Ascaphus; species Ascaphus truei. The sequence goes on from WSYH01001296.1 coordinate 93,157, forward strand.
AATGGAAAGCTTCCTACTGTATCTCAGTCTGAGGAATTGAAAAAGAGATTTATTGAAATGGGTTATGAACCCAATAAGTTACAGACAACATTGAATGAGATCTCTAGTCTAGATAGGAAAACCCTTCTAGAGTCTGGGGTGTAGGATGAAAAAGAGAAATAGAAATGCAGGATCTGCCATATCTAATTCCACAAATACAGTAATTAATGATTCTGACATACCGTTCTTTATTTCACAATATAATAGAAATAGTAATGACATTAAAACTATTTTACGTAGACATTGGAATGTGTTGGAGATGGATTCCTCATTAAAAGACTATCTTCTAGTAGGCCCCAATGTGTGTTTAGGAGAGCCAAGACTCTTGCAGGATTTGTCTCACCAAGTGACATCTTTAAAGATACTCAAAAAGAGAGAGACTTTTCCACCAGGGTTCATATCAGTGTGACATGTAGTATATGCAGATTTATGTTGCCATCAAAGTGTTTCTCATCCGCCAGTCCACAAGGAGATTCAGATTAATAGCTTTATGAATTGCCAATACTATTGTAGTGTTTTATATATCTGCTGACTTGTGGCTGCGGGATGGGATATGTGGGTGAACCACTAGATTGTTAAAACTGAGGATTCAGGAACACGTTTGACTCATTAAGAAGGTGACCTAGCACACCCGTGCAAAACATTTTAATGAATGTAGAAATGGAGGTGTTGACAATCTTACCTTTTGGCCATAGATGAGTTATACTCAGAGAAAGGGGGAAACTGATAATCTATTGGATCGTTGGAATCCAAATGGATTTTTTTTTGTTAAACACCAAATCTCCACATGGTATTAATGTAGAATGGAACCTGACCCATTTTCTTGGTGAATAATAAAGATAGTAGATATTGTTATATACTCAGTTTATTCTCCAATTTCTTTTACAATAATAAAACTATAGATAGATAGAATTGTTCCCTTTTCTAAAATAACTTTCTAAAATAAGTTCCAAATAACTTCAAAATGATATCCAATTCCCCTGGTGGTATGACTAGTCACTAAGTTCATTATTACTCGGGCGGGGGGGGGGGGTTTTAATTAAGTTATTTTCTTAGGATTTTTGCTAATATGGTTATTTGTGAAATTTATTCCCTAATGATAATATGGAACAGATTTTGATATAAATTTATTGAGCCTGCAGCATAGCTCGACTCATCTAGTTATACAAGGCTGCGATGTATGTATAACACATGTCATTTTTAACATCTCCTACTAAGGCTTTTATCACATTAGATAGTAACATATAATTAATTTTTATGGATTACATAAGTACTCGTGTGTGATGAATGTAGATTTAGTCCATATGGTTCTAATTTTAATTTAAAAAAAAATCTAGTTAAGGGGGTATTTATCTGTGTACCCTCTTAAGGGTGTCCTGCGAGTTTTTTACTCTGACACCTAGGTTAATCAGGACAGCTGCGATAATTGTGTTTATCTCTTTGTTCTTATAATATATATATTTTATATATATTTTTTTTTAAGGTTGGACATGATGTAATTGTAAGGTCTAGAGCTTAAATAGCTCTGAATATTTTTATGTTTACAAATTAATTCATTATAATTATGTTGCTCATGAGGAACAATAGACTAATTAGTAGTCATTGCTTGGTTCCAAGTATTTTAAATGTGTTTTTATTATGGTCTTTTTAAATTTATTTTTAAATCAATTATAGTTTATTATTTTAAGTTCTGTCATGTTATGCATTGTGTGGGGTATTATTTTGTAAGTGTCATGTATTATTATCATTTTTATATTTACTGTTAGCATTTAGTAATATGATTTGTCAATTAGTATTGGAGCAGTTGATTGGATGTTTGATAGCCTGAAATAAGACATGTTTCCCAATTGGTTAATATAGGAACCAGGGGAGGTATATTGGCCTCTCTGAGTGTCTATGGCCAAGCCCTGATGAAGTGTCATGTGACACGAACATGTTTGGTGATGTCATAACGCGCGACGCACGTCCGTGACGATGTCAGTTTGTGTAGCTGGTGGAGCCCTATCTGCCACGAGAGCCCAGGGGAATTCTGTGCCTAATGTCTGTTTTTTCTATAACATCCTGCATTCCTAGCACCTCTACCTCTCCTCCCCGTCACAATCTGTTGTGGCATTTGGGGTGTTTACATCCATTATTCCTGTGTGGCTAGGCTCGTGCATAATTTATTGTGTCAATTTAGACCAGGTTTATTATATTATTACTGTATTATGTGTATTTTTTGTATGATGAATGATTTTTCATGATAAAAATATATGTATTAATTCTGGTTTCATTTTCATGCGCTCCTATTTTTGTTTTTTATTAACAATAATAAAACTGTATAGTGTTTATTTTGGATGTTCTGGAATAATTAGTTCGAAGGGACCCTTGACATAAGTGAACTTTAAAACTTTAAATCATAATGGACGATAATAAAATGCGCATTGAACATTTAGGTTTTTATATTAATTTTTTTCTTATTCATGTATTTACAAATGACATTGACCGCTCTATTAGGACATATGTTTGTCCTCAATAGTTCTCAGTCTCCTATAAAGATTTCACATTATTTTCTCCTTGCTTAGAATTCTTTTCTACCAAGACTTCATTTCAGATTTTGATTTTTTGATAATAATTTTGTATAGTGAATGATGCTTTAATTCAGTGCTATTGAATCCATTCATCTCTGTTCTATAACTTTCGTATAAGCACAATCTTGTGCTATTATAACTTGAGAGTTTCTTAATGTGCTTGAATCTCTTTTTTCTCATTTTGAAAGGAGTTTATTTCATGACTTTAGTCAGAAGGATTCTTAAGATTTTGAAGAAAATTGTAAATCAAATATTGGAAGAAATAACTTTGTAAATGATTATATAGAATTAGTAATTTTTCACTATAACAATCTCTGCACAGTTTCTTTAGGAGACTTTGGAATATATGTATGTAAGTTATGTTTTTATATTTTTTTGTGCCCATCAACAAGAATAGAACCAATGTCCATATGCTATTTAATGTTTTCACTAGTGTATTTAGCTACGATTTGTTTCTTTATTTTGTTTATGGCCATCTAGCAACAGGTGACGATTTAGGGGCGTTCCTACCCCTCATCTCGTGTACCCATTGGCTCCCGTTTCCTTGGGGATGTCACTTCCAACTTGTTGTGCCTTTCTGAATTAAAACGTGATGTGGGTGGAGCCGAGTGTCCCATGTGGGCCATAGGGAGCCGCCTCCAGTGATGACGCGACGAACGGGGAAGTACTCCGTTCCGCCGCACTCACCGGAATAGCGGTTCCATGATGGTAAATATGGGGGCTTGGGGTCTCTTTCCACAGCGCCGAGATGCTTACAGTATGTGGCTACACATGGAGGGTTTGGCACTCCAGGATGGTTCGGAACACTTGGGGGCGTGCTTGAGGGGAGCGTGATGATATCACGAAATGTGGGCGGAGCTACGTCATTACCTGTGGCGCGAAAATAGGCAATTTGAATGGGTATATAAGGAAGTATGTTTATGATCATGTATACTCCTTGATAAAGTGTTTTCAACACGAAACGCGTAGGAGGGTGTGTGCCTCCACTTTTTTAGATGGATTAATACAGCTATATTTTTAATACAACTTGTTTGGGACCCACTTTTGGCTGTTGCGCCAGAAATCACCTTTTTTCTCAGATCTACTTCTCTACTCCAGGCTGCACGCCTATCAGGAATCAGGATTAAGAGATTTCTGTGAGTATTTCTTTATTCATGATTACTCAATGTGAGTCCAGGGAACACCCCAATGAGGGTCTGATGGGGTTTTTTTTTAGCCTCGCACCTTACCCTTCAGGGAATATTGGCCCACTTGGGGACTTTACTACTACAAGCAGTTTATCCATATCTTTTCCCAGTCCTGTTTTCTGCATACAGTATATATAGAAGGGATCCAGTGCTGAAGCGCCTTTGTCACTTGAAATTGGGACCAACTCTAGCAGCAATACTGCTTGGTCCCCACCTATCCTAAGCAGGAAGCATGGGGTGAGGTGCCCTATATCGCCTTGCCATGCCAGGGCATTGAGGCTTATGTGAGGGCTGTGGTTGAAGTAGATGGCCCCTCTGTAGTGGTGGCAGCCAGCAAGATGTACGGGAAGGGTGTATTCTTCCACTGTACGCTGACTGCCACCCATGCCCTGGTGCAGAGGGGCATTGATGTAAGGGGGACTTACATCCCCATTGAACTCCTGGAAGGGTTAGGCAAAAGATTAATACTGTCAAATGTGCCCCCCTTCCTCCTAGACTGCCTCATGCATCCGCACCTGGGAGACATTAAGTCTCCCATAACAAAAATACCATTGGGCTGCCAGGATAGAGCACTGAGGCACGTGCTCTCCTTTAGGTGGCAGGTGCAACTGCTGCTGCCAGCGAGCACAGAGTCTGCTGAGGGGTCCTTTGGGGTCCCCTACAAAGGCATCGTATGCAGGGTGTATTATGGCATGGAGGAGATTAGATGTTATTTGTGCAAGCAAGAAAAAAAGAAAACACAATAGTGAAGTAAGTTTAAAAAAATGGAGGTCATACAGCAGTAGTGGGGAGATATGCACTTACATGTAAGTGCCTGAGCCCAATCCCTTTTTTGTTTATTTTTTGAGGAGCGCCAATTTCTTCTGGACATCCCTTTATTGGAACTGGGAACAGTTCTTTTTCATGCAGAACTCACTTATTTAGTTTAGATCACCACATTTCTGGATAGCGCTTTCTTATTATATGTATTTATCTGTGCAAGGAGCTGGGGCATGCTTACAAGAGCTGCCCCAAAGGGAAGTTAAGATCTACCCCAGCTCCTGCAACCACTCCTCGTGCTGCCAAAACATCCTGTCCCGCTGAGCCCACAACAGCAGAGCCCTCTAGGGCTCCTGTCCCCCCTGAGGCCGTAGAAGAGGTCATTGCCCATGCTCTGGCAGCGACTTCTGAACTTCTCCCCAAAAAACGGGGAGAAAATAAAAAGCCATAAAAAGCCATACTCTGTTGTTGCAGTCTCCCTCCAAGCACACCCTACCCCCCAATAAAAGCACCATACGGGGTGCGGGGGAGTGGGATGAAAATCCCACTGGGGAGACAGTAGCACCCTCTTCTTGAGAATCACCCCCAGGAAGATGAAGTATAAAACCAATAGGAGGGTGGCTAAGGACGAGGAGGGTGAACATTACTACGTTAACCCTCTAAATACTCCAAAGCAGGACAAAACACGTGTTCCGCACAGGGTGGTTTTGTCCACTGGTTAAGAACAGCCAGCCTGGGCCGGACTCCAGATCCCCAAGGGGGTGTGGTCGTAGGGTCAGGGGATCTGGTAGTAGTGGGAGGGGAAAGGGAGGTACACCAGGTTTCAGGGGTGGGGGAGCAGAGTGCTATAGAGCATGAGGCCCTGCCCCTGGACATTGGGGTGCCCTCCAGTACCCCTCTCAATTGGAAAATAGTCCTTGGGGACATGTGTTTCTATGGATCTACCACACTAGATGCAGCTGTCCTCTGGGACTCAGGGGTCAGTAAAGGTCCCTCTCTGGCTGTGCTACCTATAAATGGCACACCTGGGGCAATGACCTAGCTCGTGTCACCGGAAGAGGGGAATGAAATAAGCTGACCCCCATAGATGATTCTGGGAGTGGGATTAAGGGGGTAGTTGGGGGTATGAGGGATGGAGCAGGGGAAACCGCTATATGGGGGACTGTTGTGGCGAGCACCCCAAAATATAAAAAACAGTCACAAACCTCAATACACCCGAGTATACCCGAATTCGTGGGACTAGCCGAGCTCAAATAAAGTGTGTTGCCAGTGTATATGTAAGTTCATGTTCTGCATTCACTTAATAGTTAAAGGTTACAACGTTGTGAGATATTACTGTTATTCTTGTCCAGGGAAATCTTACTTAGTGGGGATCCTGGGCAAGTGGAGGCGCTGCCAAGTACATATTGTTGCCCCAGGCTCCCAGCTAGCGGAGGCCCAGATCTCGGTGAGCCAGCAGGTATATATAGCATTAGTAGTCTTTCTATGTCAGCAGGAAAGAGGGCTACATATACTTAGCGAACCTGAAAATAAATTAATGATTCGCGTCCTATACAGAAATGTTATGACGTCAAAAAAGCGCCATCACATCTTCTCAATACCTTAAAACAACACAAACTTTATTAGCAACAAAATGCAAAAGACAAACATTTTAAATATAATAAATATAATGTGGAACCAATATTTAAAGCAATCCATAAAGGATTCTGTTCACACACTGTCTAAAAACTGACAAAATTAAAAGAAAATGTAAACATAGATATCATGTTTAAGAATTAGCTAGATCATATATTATCATAAATACCTATTCACATAAAATAAACAAATGAGAAAACATACAATAAAATGCTGATTCTGCTGTGAGTCATTTGAAATGTGTACCTCCATGAAGAATACATACCCAAATAATATCAATCTCAATTTCAATGAAAAATATATACATTCTATAAAGAAATGTATATAGGTCCGATCAAAGAGTGAACATTCAAATAGGCTATATAATCCATTCATATATGTAATCCCCATGGATAAATATCACATTAAGTATCAGTAAGCAGACGATACCTGTGCTAAATTAACAATGAATTAATTTACCATCCTAATAAACCATATAATATGGAAATGTAAATATTAAACAAGAAAATTGTATATTTCCACACCTAACACATAGGGAATAAAAAAGTATCTATAGAAAAGTCTCAGTGTATAGAATATTAACCCATATACATTTATATATTACCCAACATACCTTAATTTGAGAGCCTGGTTACCCCCTACCATCACAGTCCCTGTTCAACAGACTATCTATTCAACCACAGCCTGTTGCGAGACCAATCCAGTGCCGTTAGATTGATGGCTGTCTCGGACCCCAATTGTGTGTCTGTGACGGTAGCGCTACCACCAGCAGCGAAGTCCACCGCATATTGGCACTTTAACAACATTGTTGGAGGACAAGGGGTTCGAGACATCGGCTGGGATTTTTGGAAAGCCTGGAAAAGTTGCAGGGTGGACTTTGCCATGTTAGAGCAGTGGTGTGATGTGGGCACAGTTCGACTGTGTCTCGTGTGTCAGGAGTACACCAAAGATTCTAGCAGATATCACGATGCTGATATCGAGGCCCTTAGGGGGGAGGTGCTCGATCTCGAAGAGCAGCTGTCTGCGTCAGTGGACCAATACCAGCAGAGTGTGTACATAGAGAGGAACTGCGCTCTAAGAGACTTGGAATATCGGAGAGTGTACGTGCAATCCTGCATCCAGTTCCTTCGGGAGATGGGTCATGGGTCGCGCCTCTTCTACACGCTGGAGAAAAAGAGGCGAAACCATACATATGTCACTTGCTTACTGGCAGAGGACGGTTTCTCTCTGATGAATCTGGAGAGCATCCGGGAGAGAGCCTCAAGGTTCTACGTAGACCTTTTCTCTCCGGAGTCCATCCAGCCAAATGCATGCAGGGTCTTATGGGAGGGGCTTCCCACAGTCAGCAAGGGTGGAAGGGAGCGGCTTGATTTACCATTGACTCTGGTGAGCTCTCTGAACCTCTGTTTTATATCCCGCGGAAAAGCGCCAGAGTTAGACAGGCTTACTATGGACTTCTTCCTGTTTTTCTGGTAGACCCTCAAAATAGTCCTCCTCACAATTCTTACTGTATTTCGCTGCTTTGAGGTAGAGAGAAACAAATGCAAGTTGTTTGGAAGCGAGACTTGAGTTCTTTCTCAACACTTTTTTTTTATAGTTATTGTCTTTGTTCCTAATATTTAAAATATGTAAAATAGCAACATTTTAAACTGCAAGTTTACCAAAACACATTTGCAAACAGATATTTGGGACATGAATATTCAGCCTTTTTTTTTGCAGCAAATGTGCACACAAAAAAACTACCAAAAAAAGGGACCAGTTTTGGTATAAATAGCATTATCACATTTTTCGTTCTTAAAATGTACAATTCTGATTTACCTCATACTTTCACCAAAAGTACTAAATTCCATATTGAAATGTTACAAGTATTTGAAAGGACTTAACATGGGACTTGTAACCCAATATGTATGTATGTCTTTATTTATATAGCGACATTAGTGTACATAGCGCTTCACATTAGTAATACTACACGTGACAATCATACAAATAACAAATAATACAAATAACAGATCATGGGAATAAGTGCTTCAGACATAAAAGTAAAATTTCGTAAGAGGAGTCCCTGCTCCGGGGAGCTTACAATCTAATTGGTGGGGAGAACATACAGACAGGAGGGCATTCAGGTAAGTGCATCTGTAGGGGGCCAAGCTTTATGTATCGTGTATAGCATTATCCATGGTGTTATTCATATGCTTCTTTAAGCTAGTGTGTCTTATGGTGGATCTTAAAGGTAGATAGAGAGGTTGCTAGTCGGGTATTGAGGGGAAGGGCATTCCAGAGGTGTGGGGCAGTCAGTGAGAAAGGTTTATGGCGGCAGAGGGCTTTAGATACAAAGAAGGTAGAGAGAATACATCCTTGAGTTGGGATGGTGCATAGCGAGAAATTAGGGCTGAGATGTAAGTAGGAGCAGAAGAGTGTAAAGCTTTAAAAGTGAGGAGAAGAATTGAGTGCGAGATGCGTGATTTGATAAGAAGCCAGGAGAGTGATTTCAGCAGGGGAGATGCTGAGACAGATTTCGGAAATAGTAGAGTGATTCTGGCAGCAGCATTTAGGATAGATTGTAGGGGAAACAGGTGAGAGGCAGGAAGGCCGGACAGCAGGAGGTTACAGTAATCGAGGCGGAAGAGAATGAGGACCTGTCAAAGTTTTAGCAGTCGAACAACAGAGGAAAGGGTATATCTGTTATATTGCTGAGGAAAAAGAAACAGGTTTTAGATATGTTTTGAATGTAAGGGGGCGAATGTGAGAGAGGAGTCGAGTGTGACCCCTAAGCAGCGTGCTTGGGCTACTGGGTGAATGATGGTACTTCCAACACTAATGTGGAAGGAGGTAGTAGGGCCAGGTTTGGGAGGAAGTATAAGGAGCTCTGTTTTTGCCATGTTAAGTTTAAGTCGGCGAATGGCCATCCAGGATGATATTCCAGAGAGACAATCAGAAACTTTGGTCTGTATAGCAGGTGGAAGGTCAGGGGTTGAAATGTAAATTTGTGTTTCAGCAGAGAGCTGATATTTAAACCCAAAAGATGTGATTATGTCACCTAGAGAGAGTGTAAAGAGAAAAGAGAAGTGGTCCCAGGACAGAGCCCTGGGGAACCGCCACAGAGAGATCGATAGAGAAGGAGGTGTTAGCAAAAGAGGCACTAAAAGTACGATGGGAGAGGTAAGAGGAGATCCAGGATAGAGCTTTGTTCAGAATACCAAGAGTATGGAGAATGTGAAGGAGAAGAGGGTGGTCCATGGTGTCAAATGCTGCAGAGAGGTCGAGTAATAAGAGCAGAGTGTAATAACCTCTGTCTTTGGCAGCATGGAGGTCATCAGTTATTTTAGTGAGGGCTGTTTCAGTCGAGTCAGCAGTGCGGAAGCCAGATTGTAGAGGGTCTAGGAGAGAATAGGTGTTGAGAAAGTGTAGCAATCGAGAGAATACAAGACGTTCAAGGAGTTTGGAGGCAAAAGGCAGGAGGGAGACAGGTCGATAGTTAGAAGGACAGGCAGGGTCAAGCTTGCTGTTTTTGAGTAATGGTATAACTGTTGCATGCTTGAAAGAGGATGGAGAGGTACCAGAGTAGAGGGAAGAGTTAAAAATCTGTGTGAGCATAGGAATTATAGAAGGAGCAAGAGGTTTTAGGAGATGGGAGGGAATGGGATCAAGAGGGAAGGTGGTAGAGGGAGAAGAGGAGATCAACAGTGACATCCTCCTCCGAGACAGCGGGAAAAGAGTCAAGGAAGGCAGGAGAAGTGAGGAAGCGGTGTGGAATGGGAGGAGGAAACAGATGGGATGTTCTGACGTATAGATTCCACCTTTTCCTTAAAACAAGTCAGCAAAGTCCTGAGGTGAGATGGAGGAAGAAGAGGAGGCAGCCGAGGGTGGTCTGAGTAGAGAGTCAAAGACAGAAAAGAGCCGGCGTGGGTTAGACGTTTGCGTGTTGATTAGTGACGAAAAGTTGTTTTTTTTAGTCTGAGAGATGGCACAGTTGAAATAGGACAGCATAAATTTGTAGTGAAGGAAGTCTGCTAGAGTGTGAGATTTCCTCCAGAGGTGTTCAGAGGAACGAGTGGAGGAACGCAGCATGCGCGTGTGTTAATTTAGCCAGGGTCTGGGGTTAGAAGGGCGAGGACGGCAGAGAGAAAGCGGGGCATGTAGACCAAGAGAGGAGGATAAGGCAGAGTTGTAATTCCTGACCAGGTTGTCAGGGTCTGAAGCAGAACTGAGAGAGGAGAGGGAGGATCGTAAAGCGGAATCAAAATATGATTGTCAATATGACGTCAACAAATAATAACATAGTAAACAAATCATGTTACATATTTTGCTGGTGTTGTATATTCTAATCTTCTTTTACAGTATGTCATGCATCATGTGTAGTGACTATATTTGTGTATCTGATAGTGACAAATGTAACAAATGTCCAACTTTATTTCCAGATATAACGGTCATATGCCCCTGGGAAGCATTCAGCCACTTGGAACTGCATGAGCTGGCTCAGTTTGGAATCATTTGAGGATATAGTATTTTGCAATAGTAATCTTCCTTCCTCGTATGAAATCTCAGTAATTTCTGTACACTTGAAGCAAAAATAAGATTAGGGAATGAATACAAACAATGGATCAAATCAAAAGTCAATGTGGAAAAATACCATGTAAAATAAAAAAAAGAGAACAGTGTTTATTTACAAAGCGGTGCTAAGCCTTGTTACCTTACAGTCCATTAACTTAAATAGATTGCAAGGGGATTTAACAGCTTAGCACTGCTCAGTAAATATTGCCCAGTATTATTCGTGAAATGCATTGCTGTTGAATCCTTTGTTGTTACATATAGTATTGCAGAATTATTAAGACTTCATGCTGGATTTCCTCTGCTTCTTTTATTTTTCTAGCACCTTTGAAGAATAATAACCAAAAAGTTGTTAGGATGTCATCACCAATTTCAGCAATAACTGAGACCAGTTTACTTTTGTTATCAGTTACATGATGGCTTTGTATTGCATTTTTGTTTATAATATGTTATGTAGATGGTACATATGTGTTTCCTTATTAATGAAATACTGTATGTAATAACTGTGCAAACCCACTTAAGTTCTCTAGGTATAAATAAAAGTCAGCAAAAAGGTTATAGGTAATTCCTTCCCCTCACCAGAGGAGAATTGTATTGTATCTCATAAGAGGTTTACCTAAATAGTAGTTGCACATTTGTTAAAGCCACTGTAAGTTAGATTCTAATTATCAAATAATGTTGATATTCATCACAGGGTACATACTATTTACCTTAGTAGGTATATGTACAACCACGGGGCCTAGTCTATTTAACTACAATAATGACATAGATCTGCATTTCGCCATATTCATTCATATTCTTGCTGCATGTCAAAACCGAGCGTCAATGCCTATTTTTTTTTTTTTTTTTTACAAGTGAGAGAAACTAAGGAGTGAACCATTTACTTATATACTACTCGTGGTGAGAAAAAAAATATACCTGGCAACATACCTGGGAAAAATACTAATAAAAAATATGTAACATTTATTCAAATCGTTTTTTTTTTCTCTTTTCCTAAAAGCTCGATTTCATATATGTGTCAGTGAGGTAGGGTACTTCCACTTTCTGAATGCATAAAATGAGGCAAACAGTGCATGGCGCAAATGAGATGTCAAATGGTGGGATTTTCATGCATAAATAATACTTAACAGATTTGGTGAAAATGTAAAATTAGCATTGTTTCAAATTATATGCTCTTTATTGGAAATGTTATAGGTGCAATATCACAGTTTTAGGAATCAGCCTCAGTGACAGAAAAGGTTTTGTACTGCTATGGGGAATCGTTGATGCCCATTGATGAAAAGAAACATTATCCAATGAGACATAAATTATTTGATGGCAAATAACTGCCATATAATCGGCTTTTATTTAGTCTAAAAGACTAGTGCACAACTGAGTTATATACTGTATACCAATGTTCCTTATCTCTAAACCTTTAGTATATCATCAAATAAGTGTATACCATAGTCTTGGAAAATTGCAAGTAAATAAGTATTGTCCTATGTTCAAGCATGGTACAAGTACATCTTTTATTGTGCTTCTACCAATGAAATACATGTTGCTTTTATCATTATGTATATTATATGTTGTTTCAAAGTGTTTATCATATCCCTCCTATTTTCTTATAGGTTGTTAATATTAAAGATGTTTAATCTGTTCTAATTTTATACTTTACAGTAGGTAGGATTTAGTTTGTGCTAATAATGGTTCTACTTAGCGACAGTCTCTTGGTGGAAAGGCAAATGAAATCCAAATATATTTAGTAGCACAAGATTATACCTAGCAAGTGTAGCCCTGGTAAGATTATGGGCTATATTTCTATCCTCCTCCTGTGCAGTAATCCCTGTTAAGGGCAGGTTTGCCAGGAGTTATCATGGGTTTCCCCCACCTCAAGCACTTGCTCTGAAATGGTGAAGGTAGGTCACCTGACCCTGTGTCCAATCAAGAGACACAGGGGCGGTGCCTGCTGAAATCATAAAGAGCAGTGCACTTCCTATTTAGTCTGAAAGTCTAAGCGGGAAGAGAAGGAGTTAGTTTACTGTAGCTAGTGAGTGTTAATAGAGTGAAGCATCAGGTTAGAACCTGATGAGTAGGGCTGATAGATAGGTGGACCAAATACCTCTTACCCTGCCTAGGGGGTTAGGGAAGAGCTAGCCCCACTCTGGGTGCCCCTAAGGCCCAGAGTGGAGGCATGGACATCCTAAGGGAGTACAGCTGGCTGCTGGTTCCTATGTGATACCTATCTGTATCCTGTGGAGAGAGAGACAAATAAAGAGCTGCTGCTAATAGAAAGAGACTTGTGTGGAGACTGGAATCTCTCATCCCTGGGAAGGGATTCTGTGGTAGGGATTCCACCCCTTATTCCTGGTGCTTACTACAGATGGAGGCGCTGCACCATTGGAGAACGAAGGCATTCACCCCAGAAACCTGTCCTGTTGTCCCCCATGTCATCGCGGGAGACTCATGCCCTCCTGTTGCCAGCAGGTACGCACCACATTCAGACACGTAACCAGACCAAGGAACACCCTACGGTACCCGATCTGAGATAGGGTGGGTGTACATGGGCTACACAAGGAATATATAATGTACAGTAATAAGGGAAATCTGGTAGAACAAACCTTATACAAATGTTTTGTCCAGAAAATATCTAAATTATTTATTTTGTAATTCTTAGTAATGTAGATTATTAAAACCATTCTACTAGTGGAAGAAAAAGTTGTGTGTGTTGCGATCACGCGCATTTTAACTGAAACGTCTTTGTCTTTTGTCATAGAAATTGTATTTGTAATGGTGAATTTTTTAATAAAATATCAAAACACAATTTCAGTGCCAAAACGCAATGAAGTTTGACTTAGAACGCGTGTTTTAGCTATTTGCACTTCTATATTTATAGTAACTGTGAAATCCTTGTGTGCGCGTGTGTGTCAGTCAGTCAGTGTGTGTGTGTGTGTGTGTGCTTCAGTGTGTGCCAGTCAGTGTGTGTGTGTGTGTGTCAGTGTGTGTGTGTCAGTGTGTATGTGTGTCAGTCAGTGTGTGTCTCTCACTGTGTGCAGTCCTCATTCTCCCCCCCCCCTCCAGCAGAGACATGGGGGGGAGATCTAAGTCCCCCGGCCCGGAGCAGCCCCAACTCGTCCCCCCCTGGCAGAGACACGGGGTCTAAGTTCCCCTGGCCCGGAGCAGCCCCCACTCTAACACATGTCTGCCATCACACCGACCCCCTGGGTAATAATGTTCAAGCACCAACTCCCCTCTCCTGTCCTCAGCCACTCCCCTCTCCAACGCTTCAGTCCGCAGTCTCGTGACAGATACCCCAAGCCGCTGCCAGCCCCCAGCTGAAGTGATAGACAGCAGCCCCAGACCGACCGCACAACTTCCAGAGGGGGGCAGGGAGGGGTTATATCTCCTATTACAAACAAAACAAGCCCTCTCTTCTCTAACGCCCTCACTCGCTCTCTCCAATAAACTTGTAGCATTCAGGCTCTTAGAAACCTAACATCGATATCTGTGACCGCAGCCTGAGATCACCAGCATAGTTTGAGGAACACCCCCCTGACATGTTGGTGTGATCCGAGCACTGTTGTACTGTTTCTGCACAGACATTATGTCGCTGGGAGTAGGAAGGAGGCAGCCAAAATACTAATGGCACTGAACTGTGTCAACGGTTACCCTGCACCTCCCACATTCTGATCCCATCCGGCTGCTCCTTCAGTCCCCACATTCCCCCCCACCCCCCCGGCGGAGGTACACAGAGTGAGTGTGTTTGTCCGTCTGTCCAGCGCTGTCTCCTCCTGATGGAAGCTGGCAACACAGACAGCCTCTTCTGCCAGGAGTCTTGTCACTTCCGTCATCACTGACTTCCGTCTCCAATCAACTACATTTACGCCGCTAAAGAAGTTTCACTTCAAAAATTCAGGCAACTGTGTGTTCAGAATTTCAACTCAATTACTATCAACACAAGCTTACAACACATATAAAAATCCATTTTAAAACGTAGCCATGTCTTCTCCCAAGAGTAGCTGGTATCTCCTATTAAAGAGAGTTAAGAATCTAAATCCCCAGGTACAGACAGCTTTAAAAATCTGTATTATTTATTATAAAAATATATATATGCATTCCTCACCTTCTAAATATTTTTTAATTCAGTTCTTGAGGTGGTACACTATCCGTTTTCAATGCTCCAAACAACAATTATTCTGATATATATAAAAAGGGACAATGACTCAACTTGCTGTAAGAGTTACAGGCCTATCTTTCCTCATTAGTTCAGATTTAAAAATATTCTCGAAAATTTTGGCAATGAGACAATGAATTCAAGCTCTTAAATTCTGACCAGGTGGGTTTATACGAAGGAGGCATGCCGCAGATAACCCAAGAAGAGCAATTACCTGATCAAAATACCTAAAAAAAAAAATCTCAAACCTGGCAATACTCTTAGAATTAGATGTTGAGAAGACATTTGGCTGTATTGATTTAGGATATTTGTTTGGAGCATTGGAATCGCGCGTATTTTTCTACAAGCTACTTCACCTCTTTACCAGAAACCCATAGCAAAAGTAAATTATATAAATATGCCAGAGTAAGTGTCAATAAAGAAAAGGTACTCATCAGGGATGCCCCATTTTCCCTGTCCTTTTTTACCTAGCTATTAAGTCTCTAGCTGCACACATTCGATCCAATCCAGATATTGTGGAGATTTATATTGGTCACAAAATCTATAAGCTTTCTTTATTTGCCGACAACTTTTTATTACTCATGATGAGACAACCGACTTATTTGTCAAATCTTTTTACAGAATAATCTTTTCAGAAAATATTGGGGTTTAAAATAAACAATGATAGATCTGAAACACTGAACATCAACATTGCCAGGAAGCAATGGAAACTAATTTCTCTAAATTTCAATTTCAAGTGGATTAAATATGTAACCCATGTTCCCCCGCCCCCAGTCGCAGATTGGACCTCTAGGGTGTACTGAGGGCTGGCTACATGCATGTTGGTGGTGCATACCTGTGAGGAACAGGAGGGCCTGAGTCTCCCGCGGTGGTATCGGGGATAACAGGGACAGGGTTCTGGGGTATATGCCTCCATCTTCTTAGCAACGGTGGTGAACGCTTCCATCTCTGGCGAGCCTTAAAGAATAAGGTGGGATCCTCCCAGAGAAGCCCTGGTCCCAGGGCGAAAGATCCCAATCACACACACAGTCTTAGATAAAAGCAGCAATGTCTCTTTATTGGGTCTGTAGCAGCACACAGCAACAGCAGGGTACAGGCTTTTCCTCCTTCTCCTTCCCTCCAGACGTACACCCTCAGGATGGGCTGTCTGGAACTCCAATACTCCACACCTTCCACCCCAAGGTATAGGCCCTCAGGGTGAGGCTAACTCTCCCCTCACCCTCTGCAGGCTGAGGGGCATTGGTCCACTGCACTATGGTGCTATCAGCTCTACTCAAGGTGGCTGAGTCTCTCCTCTCACTGGCATGCTCCAAGCTCAGACTCTGCTTCAGCACTCTCTCTCTCTCTGTCTTGCAGCACTCTAAACTCCCCTCCAAATGTACTAACTCCAGACTCACAGGAGCAGCCCACTAAATCGAGACAGCCCTGCCCATCATGATGTCAGCAGGCCCCTCCCCTGTGTCTCTTGCATTAGCCACAAAGTCAGGTGCCTACCTCCACCAATCCTGGCAGAGCTTGAAGCTGGGGAAACCCATGATAGCTACTGGCGGCCTGCCCTTAACAGGACTTACACCAGTAGGAGAAAGATATATAGCCCCCATTTCTTACCGGGGCTACAAATATAAATAGCCTTGTTAGTATTAACTTAAAGTGGAGAACCCATTCAGTTAAATACCAACAGATCTATCTTACTAACTCATTTGAAACACTATGCCAAGCAAATTTCCACTCACTAATAAAAACCTTAAAAGAGGTTTATATATCCAATCTCTTTGATTGGCAGAGTGAACTCCATAAAAATGAATATTTCCCCATGGATACTGTATCTCTTTGAAACCCTTCAGATCCCGATGTCTGAAAACGACAACAATCAGTTCCCAATTATTATATCAAAGCTTCAACAGTGGAGGCTTAGTCCTAGCATATTTGATCACTTTTTATATAGCAGCACACTTAAGCCAATCCATTTATTGCCCTGCTAAAACAAATACGAAAAAGTGGGTTGAAATTGAAGCCTCCATACTGAAGGTCTGGATGTGCTAAAGTGGATTCCAAAGTCACATACAGCATTTCGTATTTCTTTCCCCACCATCTTGCAGTCAGAAAAACTATGGGACTCAACTGTTGTAAAATATAATCTCACTAATACAAAGGGACCTATGTGTAGTAAGCGTTCATAAGCCACTTATCGAGCACTTATCGCCCAAAATGCCTACTGCTCTTCAGTAAGCATCGATAAGTGGGCGATAAAGGGTTGAATCGCCCCTCAAAAAAGTGTTCAAAAACAAATCGCCGAGGGAGCGGCGATAAGCCACTTATTGTTGATTTTCGGAAAGTTCATAAACTCGCACAATTCGCTGTTCTAGAATGGCGATTTTCTTCCCAAATCCAAACGCCAGGAAAAGTTGGCAAGTTGGTGAGGAGAAGCTGGCGATGAGTGGCGAGACAGGACTTAGAAAAAATCAGGCCCTTTTCCTGCATCGGATTGATGCAGGGGGTCTCCAGGGCTGATACTCATTAATACCAGCACCGGAGACCCCCGGCATGAATCAAATGCAGGAAAAATGTATTTACAGGCAACTTCATTACTTTAGCGGCTAACCACTAAGTCAATTAAGGGGTTAACCACCCGTGGCAGGCTTATTGTGGGTAGCGGGGTGGGTGAAGGGGGTATTTGGTGGGTGTTTAGGCCTTGCAGGGGGATTGCAGGTGGATTTAACCCTTTCATTACCTTAGCGGTTAATACTGCTACAGTATAAAACAAAAATAAACTATGCGCTACTATCTAACTCCTACTTATAGTTTATATTAAATAGGTATTGTTTTTTTTTTTTTTTTTTTTTTGTTAATAAAGTTGTTGTTTTAAAAGTAAACTACACATCTTCCCTATCACGCAGACCATTACCTATTATAGATGATCGGTCTATCCCTAATTGGTTGACCAATAAGGTATCTATGTGAGGTATTTAAGACCTCTGGGTAATGGCCTAATTATTACCTGAAGAAGTAGTTAATTCTATGAAACTAGTTGGATGTAACATTCTATTGCCTTATATCTGCTTACATTGGCCTTTGTTTATGTATTGGCCTGTCCTGTTTTTATTTCATCCTGTGTGCTGTTTTGGACATTTGTGAGAGACATTGTAAGACTGTTCAAACTTCCCTATTGAATCCACCACTGCTGTGTAGACAGTGACGTCATTACACAGCGTCCCGCGACGGAGCACAGCGTCCCGCGACGGAGCGGCATCGTGGCACGCTGAGGGCACCCAGCAAGCTGCGTTTTAACCTCTGTGCAGAGGATACACCTGCCGATTCACCCATTTTACCCTTATATATCAATAAAGGTTATTTTATTTATTAACGTTCATCACCACAAGAGTGCATGTTTAAAAGGGGTCATTTTCTTGCCTAGGCAAGTGTAGTTTTTGTTGGGTGTACAACAACCAATCAGATTGGGGAATTGGTTCCCACAATCTGATTGGCTGAAATACCATGTGACGCCGGACATCTTGGGGCCTATATCTCAGGAAGCAGGGGGTCCCCGGACCTCAAACCAACACGGTTCTGCTCCAGAGACCCCTTGCTCATCTACTCTAGGAATAAAATTTATATTAAAAAACATAAATTTCAGGCGAGATTTTTGCTGGGAGAGGCGGCAATCTCTGAGCAGCTCTCTCTGCAGCAGAAATGAATTGCAGGGTTTGGCCTTTTCAGAGGGTCGATCCTCTCTGGCGACAACTCGTCAGTTTTGTGAATTTTGCTATGACAGGTAATCGGGGCTTTCTGAATACCGTGATAGCAATGCTCCAAAAAACGGTGATATAAATGGCCCGGCCCAAAGTCTCTTATGACTCCTTAAATCGAGAACTCCGACTTTAAGACTGGTATGTCTCTTCCACACTTCTATGAATTGTGGCATGAAGAAATATTAAGCATATCTTTTTGAAGTGAAACATCTTTCGTGGCACCTAGTCCTGATAGAACAAAACTGGATAGATGGGGGGCGAAATGTGAAACGGAAGTGATGTCACGTAATGGACGCCGCTCCGCTCACACGTCCCCTGTCACATACGGCGGCTGGCGCCACTCCTAATCGCCGCCGCACCCCCACACACACCCCACACACACGGCTGCTGCCATATGCGGCGGCAATAGCCGGCGCCGCTCCGAACGGCCCGCCTAACTGTTCCACGACCGCTGCCATGCCACGCATGTGCAGTTGTGATGGCGCCGCTGACGTACGCCACACATGCGCAGAAGCGGCTGGCAGCGGCTGGCAGCGGCGTCGTTCCACCCACACGCTCCTAACGCCCATTGGCAGCGGCGCCATTCAGCCCTCCACTGACGCAGGCATTCGCTGGCCCCCTGCACCCGCAGGAAGCGGTGGCACACGGCGCAAACCCGGGCGCAACCCGCGCGGCCTAGGGGCTCGATCACTCATGCCCGTGCCGGGCGTATGTACCCCGCGGGGGGGTGTGTGCAGAATTTGCGTGCGGGGGGGGGGGTGTGTGCAGAATTTGCGTGCGGGGGGGTGTGTGTGCAGAATTTGCGTGCGGGGGTGGTGCGCAATGTTACACCCCGCCCCTGGCTGCAGCTGGACACATACACACTGACTGACCCACCCACACCCCCACACACACTGACTGACCAGCCCCCACACCCCCCCCACACACATCACATCCCCACCCCCCCCCTCCCACACACACACCCCACACCTCCCCCCCACACACACACACACTGACTCACATACACACACTGACTGACACACTGACTGACACACCAAACACACACACACACACACACACACACACACACACAGACTGACTACCATACACACACTGACTGACACACATACATCCACACTGACTGACACACATACACCCACACTGACTACACACATACACACACACACACACACACACCCACACACACACACACACACACACACTGACTGACACACACACACACACACACACACACATTGACTGACACACACACACTGACTGACACACACACACAGTGACTGACACACACACACACTGACTGACACACATGCACACACACACACTGACTGACACACATGCACACACACACACTGACTGACACACAAACACACACACTGACACACATACTGACTGACACACACAAACACACACTGACTGACACATACACACACACACACTGACATACATACACAAAGAAGAAGAATCAGGGGAGCGTCAGTGCCTAAGGAAATAACGTGATACTCGCATAGTGCAATAAATTAACAATACACATACACAGGCAGAGCTCTCATAAGAGCACAGTGAAGCTAGATACCGATGATCACTAAGTATCAGAGATACTGGCTATCTATGGACATCTATATTAGTAAATAATGTCCCATACAAAAGGAGCAACAATTAGGAGGTAGAAATCCAAAAGAGAGACACCAATCCAAAACTTAAAAATGTAGACATTTATCCAGCATTGGTAAAAATTGGAGGCTTACAGGATTCCGGAAGGTAAACAGCAAGTTTGTATACATGTAGATTCCAGCCGAGTCGCGTTCTCGGGATCTCTGCAAGATGCTGCTTCCTCACACGGTCTCCGACCTGCGCTGCTTCAGGGGGCCGATACGTCACTTCCGGGTTCTTCAACTCGTATAGCGGACGCCACCGGAACTCCACAGCAGGCTCTCTCCCTCTGGATCTCGCAAGAGGGGTTACGCTCTATGCGTTTCGCCGTACGTACGGCTGACACACAAACACACACACTGACACACACACTGACTGACACACACAAACAAACACTGACATACATACACACACACTGACTGACATACACACATACACACACACACAGTGACTAACACACATATACACACACACACACACACACACACACACACTGACTGACACACATACACACACACTGACACACATACACACACTGACTGACACACATACACAAGGAATTCACACTTAGTGCAAATAGCTAATACAGGGGATGTGTGCCGAGCACGCGCATTATAAGTCAAATTTATTTGCGTTTTTTCAATGAAATTGTATTTTGATTTTTAATTAAAACATCACCAATACAAATACAATTTCTGTGACAAAAGTCAAAAAAGTTTCACTTACTATGCGCGTGCACAGCACACACAGCTTTTTTTTATGTCAGGCAATTCATTGAAATCTTTAAATAGTCTAGAAAAAAAGCCTAAGACTAGCTATGAAAGAATTCCTCTGTTAACTTCAGTTGATTGGCTTTTGAAAATTGGTATCCCTGTATGAACCCAAATGACTCAAAAGGAATTTCACATCTATATAGCTCCCTCCTAACAGATTCTCTAGAGAAACCCAAATTCATTAGACACTGGGAGACAGATTTACAGTGTGTACTATCCCGGTTCCTCTCCCTCTTGTACACATTGATGTAGCTAACTTGTTTTTTTTTCTCCATATATGGTGATCCTATCCACAGGTCTTATCATTGTGGAAAGAGATACCGTACACAAGCTAATACAACATACAGTGGCGACATCCTTTATTCTAACTCGGCTAGCTCCGCGAATTTCAGATGATCCCGGTTATGTGCGGTTTTGTGTCTTTTTCAGCCGGAGTGAATTGCGTTATTTTCGCGCCCGTGATTTAAGCATTTTATTCTCGCTGTCTGCAATACTGCAATGCCGTGTAAAAACTCATGGGGGCATTTGCGAGCTGTTGTTAGAAACCATACACTGTATCATTGCATATACTTACCTGCCCTGTTAGAGGGTATAGAGCTACAGTAGCCTAGAATTTATTTGGGATACATACTCCTTTTTGGTCTACCCTTCTACCCTTCCTCCACCTTATTTTTAATTCGCCGCTAACATAGGATTCGGGTTCCAGGTTTCTGCTCATTCTGACTTAGCCGCGCTGGTTTGAAACGGCTTTCTCCGCCATTACGGTCAATGATAGGACCTTCCTCGCCGGCATGACCCTTTCTCGTCACCATTACTGGTCGGACCCTGTTGGGGTCAAGTGAGGGGGTTCCTAACATCTAGGGGCAAAATGAATTTTATTTCTAGGTGCCCTAGAACAGAAGTTCCCATGCCAATTGGCCGTGAGCTTGACCGAGGCCCTAGTTCCCACGCCAATTGCGCGATTACCCTAACTCCGTTCTGTTGCCACGAGCGAGGTCGATATTTGCATGCAATCCTGCCTGAACTAGGACTCCATGGTGACCGAATCGGACGCCTCTAGGTTGAACAGAACCGGAGTTATAGGTTCCAGGTTTTGCTCATTTGATTAGCCGTTTCAAAGCAGCGCGGCTTCTGCACCATTACGGTCAATGAGTAGGACCCCTCCTGCCGGCGTGGACCCTTTCTCGCCAGCCATTACTGGTCACGACCCTGTTGGGTCAAGTGAGGGGTTCCAACATCTAGGGGCAAAATGAATTTTATTTCTAGGTTGCCCTAGAACAGAAGTTCCCACGCCAATGCCCTAGTTCCCACGCCAATTGTGCGATCATTGCTCTTTTTGACATGTTGCCGATGTTGCGGCTTTGCGGTTTGGCAGTAGTAAACAAACATGCATAAGCCTCGACATTTGGTTACACGTCAAGGAGCAATGGAAACAATTGTAAGACAACATCAACATGTTCTTTTATTGGTGGAGTCAGTACAAAAACATTTATTACAATAACTGTACAATTTGAAAACATTAAGTGCACAGCAATTTCAAAAAACAACAGGTGTATGGTTTACTGCTACAGTACATGTGTGAAAACATTTGTCAGTCAGTATGGTTTACAGTCACATGTTTTAAAATACATACATTCTTTAATATCTTTAAAGTATAAATATATAAATATAATTTAAAATAATCCGTTCTGTGGGTCTCGAGCGGGTTGAAATTGCACCAGTACAGTACTAGAGGGCAGCAAACAGGGCAGGCTTTCAGGGAAACCTTGAAAACCGTGACCTGTTGCGGCCCAGGGGAGGAGTCGTGCATGTCCTGTGAAAAAAAACACCACACAAACGCTTTGCCTCATTTTCTGCAGTTACTGTAGTCATGTGTGTTTTTAATCCGTCCCTAGCCAAGCGTCAAGCGGCTGACTGCGCCTGCGTGTACTCTAATCCTTTTAGAGATGGGAGTTGCTGCTTACAGGGCATGAGTCACCCTACCCTACCAACCCCCTCTTCCACAGGATCGTTAATCTTCTGAATATTGGATTGTGTCTTAATCCGTCCATAGCTGAGAGACAACAGCTCAGTGGGCCTGGTGTAATGTACACACCATCCCCCCCCCCCCCCCCCCCAACCCTTAGAGGCTTTTGGAAAATCCCCTCTCGAATTTGAAATGCTTAATGTAACATGTAAATTGCTGTGCCAGCATTGTGAGAATTGAAGAGTAAAAAAACCATAAACTGATTCATGTTGTTTTGTCATTCATTCTTATACTGTCGGGGGTGTGGGTGTGGTTGTTGTCAATGATTATGAGTTAGCAGGAAGTGAATAAATATTTTTTTATGGGGCAGGACCCAAAAAACAAATATAAAATAATCATGAATAATACATTACTGCAGCCTTTATTAAATTCTTCTGGCAGATTGAAATTGGATAACCATTTAGAAACATTTGTAAAACATGAGGGAAAACATGAATATGCACTTTATAAGAATATTATTTAATAATATATACGGAATGTACTGTACAAATATATATACTGTATACTGTATATACTGTATATTAATATATTTCCCGTTGCTTTATCTTTTCTCATTCTGTCACAGTACAGTAGTTCATTGAGAGAGGAGAGATTTGTTGTACATTATTACTGCTGTTATATGTACATTTTATGTACAAACCGATTTGCCTGGACACCAAAGCCCACCCACCCCAGGCCAGGCCACCTTTTTTCCTTTGAAACGACAAGAAAAACAAAAATTAGTGCAGTTACTGTATGTGCGTACTGTATTATGGCATTTGTGTGATGTGTAGAACTACTGTAGGTGGCTGGTGCGTGCTTTCTCTGGAAAGAAAAAAATTGAGCAGTTATGTAGGCGTTACTGTAGTCTACTGTACTGGAACTACGTATACTCCTGACTACTGTTAAATTCTATGTCTGTAAATGGGCGGTGCAGCCTCTCTCTCTGTAAAGAAAAAAGTAACTACTGTATACTCTGACTTCTGGAAAGAAAAAAATCTGTGCCATACTTACCTGTATCATACTGTACTTCACAATACTCAGCCAGTTGCTTGACGGCCATGTAGGGGAAAAAACACAAACAGACACAGCATAGTGGCAATACTGTAGGGTTAAAACAGGTCTATACTAAACAACACAAGCACATATAACATTGAGACTCCTAGTGACTATAAAAACTATTAATAAATAAAAAGAACTATGCCATAAATGTATGGACAATGAGAACACCGCTGGTCATCCAGATGGAAAAATAGAGGCCCTACTTACAAGCAGCAAGGCAAATAAAGGCATGCAAACAAAAAGTATCCAGGTGTGTGGATGTCTTTGCAGAGATGTGATTCCTGCTGCACTGTGACTCTCGTGCTGACCCTCCCTCCAGGGTTAACAGGAACAGTGGCAGTGTGGAGGCCCGCCTTGTGGGGCCATAGCTCTACTCCACGTGAGGCTGCTCTCCTCACTTCACTCCTCCAGTATACACGGCTGTCTCAGAGAGTGCCCGGGCCTAAAGGGCAGTAAAGCGTCCTGTATGCCAAGAACTAACGGCTGCAATGGGGCTCAAATGTGACCAAGTGTCCCAAAAAGGTCCAATACCAAGCCTCAAAGTGACTGTGTTCACCTGCCCTCCTTTTGGGCAGGTGACACAGTCCGACTTGTTGAGCTTGTTTGGAGACGTTTTACCTTTTGGGCTATTTGGTAGCCATTTGAGAGCCCATTGCAGCCGTTAGGTCTTGGACCTCAGGACGCTTGTACTGTCCCTTTAAGGGCATGGGCCACTCTCTGAGACAGCCTGTGTAACCAGAGCGAAAGAAGTGAGAGAGCAGCCTCACGTGGAGTAGTAGAGCTGTGAGCCCCACACAGACGGGCTTCCAACCTGGCCACTGTTCCGTAACCCCTGGAGGGAGGGTCAGACGAGAGTACAGTGCAGCAGGGAATCACATCTCTGCAAGAACCTCAAGCAGCAGACCTGCGGACTCTTTGTGATGCTGATTGCTTGCCATCTGTTGTAAGTAGGGCTCTGATTTTCCCAATCTGGAGTGACCAGCGGTGTTGTCTCATTGTCCATACCATTTTATTGGCATAGTTCTTTTTATTTATTAATAGTTTTATAGTCACTAGGAGTCTCTATGTTATAGTGCAGTGTGTATTAGTGTAGACTGTTTTAACCCTACATGTTGCACTATGATCTGTGTTGTTTGTGTTGTTTTTCCCCTACATGGCTGTCAACCACTGTGCTGATCCCCTGAGGAGTACAGGATTATCCAATGAACTTTTGGCGCCAGGTTTTTCTTGTTTTTTCACTTTTTTGTTTTAATGACAGTATTACTAGGCAGCCTTTATACTTATATAATTTTGTCATCTGTACACATGGTGTTTTAGTCTTTTGCGCTTGTTCACAATTTTTCTTTTTTCACTACAGCACGCGTAAGTATACTTTCCTTGATGCTTGCCCATTACGCGCGATCACACAATGGGCAACACAGTGGCAATATGGTCTATATATTTATTTGAGCGTTCCACGGTGAGTACATCGTTCCAAAAAACTCTATTTTGCTTTTCAACAACTCGTCCTTTTTGGAGGGTTTCGCCCACTTTCCGGATTGTGCTTCAGCTGATGCCAGACCATTTCGATCGGATTGAAGTCTGGCAATCTGTTCATGGAAAAAAAAGGACAATTTGGTTTAAGAGCTAAAAACAGTGGGAGGAAAAAATTGGGACACGGTCTTACTGCACTTACTCCGCTGGCGTCTTCACCCAGTTGATGCCGCGACTCCTCAAGGAATGCGCGATTGACGCGGGTTTGCTTGGATCGTTTGTCCTGGTAGAAGCAGTGAGGGGCGAGTAGTGGAGGGACCATTTAGAGGATACTGCAAGCGTCGTAAGTAAGGACCTTGTCGTGAGCCGACTCTGGTGTAGTAATTGCCATATTCTGTGCAGGGCTAGCAAATGTCTTTGTCTTGGAAGAAAGCTTTATTCATGATTCCTATAGCAAGAAAAGAAAAGTGCTCAAAAAACTGCACAATAGTACAGTACAGTGCATACAGTAAGGCAACACTAGTAAAGTACAGTGCTTTAGGCAACATTATATTTGATAAATTTTACCTTCAAAGATGACAATGCAACCCGGTCCACGCCTAGAGATGGCACCCCACACATGCAGCTTCACAGGGTGTTTTGGCCGCGGCTTCAAAGATATGCGGCCTTTTTTGTTGAATGCAAAGCTTGCAAATCTCTCCAGCGACACAGTAGACTCATCAGTGAAGATGCAATCCTGGAAAGTCTCCCCAATGTCGATCCATGCCTGGGCCTGGACCACGCTTTTGATTTTGTTTGCGTCCCGTATCATGGGGTATGCTCTGTAATGACAAGGAATAAAAATTTTTAGCGGCACAGTACAGTACAGTTTGCTAAACAACACTTTTACAGTACCTCCTGTACTTTCCAGTACTAACCTCACACGTCCATATTTCCATCCAATGCTGCGTCTCATCTTCTTTATGCTGCTCTCGGATACAGTCAGATTGTACTTTTCCAGCAGAGTGTTTTTAACCCTTAATGCACTCCTCTCATCATTCTCCTCACTTATTTTGTCCACCAGAAGAGTTGTCTCCCTACAATGTAAAGAAAATATATTGTTTTATTAATATGCAGCAATATAAAATGTATATAAATATAATGTTGTAATATAAATATAAATATACCAAAAATATATACTGTTGTACGATAAATAGAAATATACAAAAAATGTATACTGTTGTCATATAAATATACATCCTATATATACCGTTGTACGATAAATATAAATATACAAAAAATGTATACTGTTGTACTATAAATATAAATATACAAAACATATATACTGTTGTACTATAAATATAAATATACAAAATATATATACTGTTGTCATATAAATATAAATATACATCCTATATATACCGTTGTACGATAAATAGAAATATACAAAAAATGTATACTGTTGTACTATAAATATAAATATACAAAATATATATACTGTTGTACTATAAATATAAATATACAAAATATATATACTGTTGTCATATAAATATAAATATACATCCTATATATACCGTTGTACGATAAATAGAAATATACAAAAAATGTATACTGTTCCACTATAAATATAAATATACAAAATATATATACTGTTGTACTATAAATATAAATATACAAAATATATATACTGTTGTCATATAAATATAAATATACATCCTATATATACCGTTGTACGATAAATAGAAATAATCAAAAAATGTATACTGTTCCACTATAAATATAAATATACAAACTATGTTGTAATATAAATCAACAGAAATAACAACAGTATTACAGTAGATACAGAACTGTACTGTAGATGTACTGTACTGTATGAACAGTACAGTACATACAGTTTTCTATATTTTTTTTTGTTAAGTTTTATAAATATAGTTACGCGTTAGTTACCCTTGGTGCCCTTTTGCATTCTCTGTTTTTACCGTGTGCATGATAGCACACGGTGGTTGCTGGCACAACGAGGTCAGAAGCAGCTAACCAGCGTTGGATATCAGCAACTCGGTGTCCGCTCGTGTAAATCTCCTTAATTCGCATGCTGAGCTCCTTTGAAATCTTTTTAACAGGCATTGCTGTGAGTAGAAAGAAATACAAACACAAGAATGTATATTCGATGTTTAGTCGATGTGTATTCTATGTGCAGTCAATACACAAAATGCATGGTGTATGTATACGGTAATGACTCACATTAGAGTACGCCCACTTTCAACACCTGTACCTGGTCGCCATGCATAAAAGGTTACACACTTTGCATAGCCCACCACTCCATGATCTTTATCTGAACTTGCCCTTGTCCAGATAGTCCATTGTGCCACCTGCTTCCATGGAGCAACCCCGATTCTATGGACGCAGGAACCCACTCGCCTCTGCCGTGCCTGTCAAGCTAAAAAAGCGAAAGGCGGCAGCCGTTTCCATGCCAAGGTCAAAGCGATAGGCTAAGGCCAATAAAGAAAACCTTCTTCTGACCCCAAAGGCTAAGGGTTTTCTTAGACGTAAGCCTCATTATGTGAAGAAGATATACGTTGATGTACTCTCGACGCAAAACGAATGGCAGCCAACCCATCGAACCCGCAGACCACTTCCTCACATATGCTTCAACGACTCTGCTAGGCTGTCCCGGAAATCTTCAGCCCATCTTCTCCGCCCCCATCTTCTCCGGTTCCATCCAACGACGCTGTCGCCTCTGAAATCCACGGGTCACTGTCTCCTTTGCTCTTGGACAACTCTGCTTCTCGCCCGGAAATCCAAAGGTCACTTTCTCCATCCCTCTTCGACGACGCTGCCGCTTCTCCTCTACCGGGTATCCACAGGTCACCTCCTCCACTCTTCCTCGATGTCGATGCCGCTTCTGTCCATGGAACCCCCATCTCATCCTCCGTTGCACCCATCCCCCCAGATGTCCAGATGCCATGCACAAGAAGCAGCTCGTTAGACCGGATGTTGAATGGGATAAGTGTGGATCTCCCCGGGAATTCTATTGTGCTGGCAAAGATAGATCTGCTTCTGGAGATGTTAAATGTGGAGCAACGGATGCTACAAATGGATCAACGGATGGATCGACGGATGGAGAGGATAGAGGCTGACATAGCGGACATACATTATTTGCTCGGTGCTAATGCCCCTGTTTCCCCGATGCCGGAGCAGTGGGGTGACATGGATGTGATGAATGGGACCTTCGACCCCCTTCCATCACCAAGCGCACCCCCTCCACCAGAAGATGTAGTGTACATGTAGGCCGTTGAGGAGGACATGACAACCCCGTCAAGACCACGCGGCAACAACGACTGGAGGAAAGCTTCCTCCCAGACAACCTACCATTGCCCGTCGCCTCAAGCACACCCGGTCCCAAAAGACCCACACCCGCTCGCATCGAAAGAGTGCCCGATATCACCCTGTGTGATCTGCCACCGAAGCTCAGGGAGAAGTATAAGGTGATGAGTGCTGGTGCACCCCACAAGTATGCCTTGTTCATATTTAAGCACCATGTTCCCTAATCTTTGTACTGCGACTGGGCCTTCAAAGTGAACTACGATTGGAATCGCGTAAAAAAGGCGCTTCCTGTCAATTTAAGGAAAAACATTCGGGATGAAATGCGGCGCTTTTATCCAATTACAGATCCTGTAATGAAAGGCGTTCGAGACTGCATAAATGGCATTTTGCGCCATGCAAGGCATAGGCCATGGATGGACAATGTGGAGGACTTTCAGTGAGACCACACTGTTGTGCTGAACTGTATTGTACTGTACATGTTTTGCCCTACAGTACCTGCTGTACTTAAACAAAGGAGATGTTGTTGTGTGCTTTTTTACACAGGACATGCACGACTCCAGTCCCTGGGGGCCGAAAACAGGCATGGTTTTCAAGGTTGCCCTGAAAACCTGCCCTGTTTGCTGCCCTCTAGGACTGTACTGGTGCAATTTCAACCCGCTCAGACCCACAGAACGGATTATTTTAAATTATATTTATATATTTATATTTTAAAGATTTTAAAGAATGTATTGTATTTAAAACATGTGACTGTAAACCATACTGACTGACAAATGTTTTCACACATGTACTGTAGCAGTAAACCATACACCTGTTGATGTTTTGAATTGCTGTGCACTTTAAATGTTTCAACATTGTACAGTATTTGTAAATAAATGTTTTTGTACTGACTCCACCAATAAAAGAACATGTTGATTTGTCTTACATTGTTTCCATTTGCTCCTTTGACAGTGTAACAAATGTCGAGGCTTACTGCACTGTTTTTTTACTGCCAGACCGCAAAGCCGCAAGATTGGCAACATTGTCAAAAAAGAGCAATGATCGCGCAATTGGCGTGGGAACGAGGGCAATTGGCGTGGAAACTTCTGTTCTAGGGCACCTAGAAATAAAATTAATTTTGCCCCTAAATGTTAGGAACCCCCTCACTTGACCCCAACAGGGTCCGACCAGTAATGGCGACGAGAAAGGGTCACGCCGGCGAGGAGGGTCCTATCATTGACCGTAATGGCGGAGAAAGCCGTGCTGCTTTGAAACGGCTAAGTCAGAATGAGCAGAAACCTGGAACCCATAACTCCGGTTCTGTTCAACCTAGAGGGCTCAGATTCGGTCACCGTGTAGTCCTAGTTCTGGCAGGATTGCATGGCAAATAGCGACCCTCTCGTGGCAACAGAACGGAGTCAGGGTAATCGCGCAATTGGCATGGGAACAAGGGCCTCGGTCAAGCTCACGGCCAATTGGCGTGGGAACTTCTGTTCTAGGGCACCTAGAACAAAAATTTCATTTTGTTCATAAATGTTAGGATCCTGGCACTGTATACTGTAGAACACACACAATGTAAATGATACTGTACATGTAGAATAAATGCATAGTTTTATTTTTCGGGTTTATTACACAGTATACTGTACGGCCGGAACAAGGGCAAAAAAACTGTAGACGTGGGGTTTTAAATCCCCCCATTAGCCGTTTTCTTTTCTGAGGAAAAACAAAAAGAAAAGTTTTAATGTACAGTAATGGTCAGCCCCCTAAAGAAGTACCCAGCCAGCCCCAATAATTTTCTCCTGTTCACATGCGCATGCGCCTAGCGTTCCACCAATTGTTCAGTATCTGCAGTACAGTACTGTAGAAGCCGCTCAGCCAATAATATTGCTTACAGGAGAATCGCTTGACTTTGGAATCGCACCGATATTTATACAGTATTGTCAAAATAAAAAAAAAAACACAGAAAATAATACGGCAACAATACTCACCATAGTATTTCCCATTCAGCTGGCGCCAGCGCCGGTCCACTGCCAGTCCAGTGTTCTTCATCATCCACGTCGATAGTTTGCAGCGGGACTAGTCCACCTGTAATCAGCTGGTGAGGCTGGAAATCGCTTAGGTACATGCTAGCTTCATCAAAACTGCACGCGAAATCCAGGTCAGCCTCAGGCTCAGGCTCAGGGTTGTCACTGATGGCGGAACCGTCATTGGAAGCCGGTGCTGGTGCATTGCTTGGCAGCGACTGTCGTTTCTTAGTTGGTTTTAACATGACCCTTCGCCTTTTGCATCATTGTATCATAGATACCGCAAAAATCCGGTGATACACACCAATACCCTCCAACAAATTGTGGCTTTATACGATGAAAATAGGGGTCGCTACATAACCTTTTTCTTATTGCACGCTTCCACGTATGAGGAGTTGGCGAAAATTTGTAAAAGTCATAGTTTTCGATAAAATACTGATAAATTTGAACAACTGTTGCCATCTTATCCTCTGTTGCATTAATCGCGGCCCATATCAAATACGCGTAACTTCTGTCGGATTTTTGGAAAGCGGGCTGCACTTGAACACTCATGGCGGGCGGGTCTCTGGAGAATACTGTAAGCGAAACTGGTCTTTGTCTTTCTGTAATATGAAAAGCCTAAATTGATACATTTTTGCAACCTCTTCCTTCAGTCTCAAGGCCAAGTTACAATAGCACACTGTGGTACAGTATCTTTTTTTAAACGAAACACCTGCAAGCTGACACATTACTGAAGCGCATGCGCATTACAATTCATGAATATCTGCCATCTGGTGGACACGCGAAAGCATTGCAGCCTATTAAATCCGAACCATTATCAATAAACCCATCAACCGCGCGTCAGCCGGGCATGACCCGTTGCTGGGAACGCAAAACAAACGCGGCATGCGCCAGGTGAAGAGCGTCGCATTCCAGGTACAAGCCAGGGAAAAAACGGTGATTTGTTAGAATAAAGGCTGCCGCAGCAGTATATTAAAAATCGTTTTTCTTAGATCAGGGTCAGCTCTACTGTGCAGACTTTTGGAATGTATTTTCACAGCTACTAGATGTTTGATAGCAGCAGACTGGAATAAACACAATGCTTCAACCCTGGACCAAATCGAATCTATATGGCGAGTTCTTCAAATGGTTACGGTCACAAGCCTTGCCTTGTAAATTACTTGCTTTCTAAATGTAAAAACACATGGGGATCCTGGAGGGTCTATATTAACGACAGCACAGAACTTTCACAGCACAAGGGACTCTCTGTAATTCAAGAAAAAAATGCAAAATATATACATAGTGCATAGTATGTGCATAGTACTAGTACTAGTGTATAGTATAGTGTATAGTACATAGTATAGTGTATAGTACTAGTGTATAGCATAGTGCATAGTAATGAGAAGAGATCAAAAAACTCTCAAATGCTCACTCACATGGTAATAGATTAGGTCAGGTGTGTTTTTTTATATTTAAATCTATTTGACTGTTTTATCACAGTGTGTTATTTAAGGTGACACCTACTTTCCGCTATTTTTTCCTGTTGCACACTCTATATTAACGACCCAAGGTTTACTTCTGAACTTTTCCAGATATGACACCTCCTCTGTGCTTTGAAGTTGCCTTTCCAGACAAACTATTGTAATTGACACTGCTCATCACCGTAGTAGACTTACTATAAACTTGTATGTCTTACAATGACAAAAAAAATGTATCTGTTAAAATCGCTCACCTTGTTAACTATCCTACTCCCATTTTTCCTTTCTGTACCCCAATCCTAAAGTCAAGAAAATGTTAAATTTTGAGTAAAAAAAGAAAACATATTTCTGTAGCTCTGTACATTAAAACTGGCTAATGTTCTTCTTCAACTAGTTGTGATAGTCACATTAATCATTTTTAGCCAGATTATGAGAAGTAATAAAATACCCCCTTAATTTAAAACTATTATGTACATTTCAATAGTGAATATGTATTGGAACTGCCCAGCTCTATCGTGTAATATTTTCTCTAGAATTAAAGTTGTAACTTGATTCACTGGCCATGTTCACATTTGGAGCAAGCTCTATATTCTACTGTTGAAGCTTCATGCTAAAAGTAACATTTTCTTCAGCAGTGAAGAAGTATTTCAGTGGCAAAGACAGAACAGAAATGTACTTAATCTATTTAGTTTGTTATGATAGTGGTGGTTTTGTACAAGGTCCCTGTTCCGTGTCTTCCACAAACATTTCTATTGCCTCCATTTTTGGGATTTTGGTAAAGCCTCTTGCTTTGCTACAAAACTGTTGGCATAAGTGTAGTCAAGACAAATGGTAAACTGAAGTTGTTCAACTCACCCTTTGCTTCACTTAAATATAGACACATTATTTTTCAGAAATATCTCCCAAATCCTGAAATAGTACCCTTCTAAATCTGGTTTAGCTGAAACATTATTGGACTGTGCACACATGTGCTGATTGAGAGTGATTAACACATGCTGGTATTAATATAATGCAGGAGCTGGTAAACCATTTTAGAAGCCATGTCAATGCCAACAAATTCCATGCCAGCTTTATTTAAGATTATGTCTTTGTAACACCATGTTAATTAGATTTAACAATAACAATGTGTTGCAACCATTTACCAGAATAAACTTGTTGTAGTAATCTAATGGAGTTAAAAACAGGATTATAAAAAAATAAGAGGAACTGAATAATGTAGTAATCATCCCATGATGATATCCTAAGGACTACGTGAATGACCAAGTTAAGTAAAAATGTACATGAATTGACATTCCAAATAGAAAATCTCAAATGTAGAAAGTTTTAAGGTCCCTGTGAACATGGGAAAATGCAAGATTACTGCCTCGTGAGCACATTGTTCACCGTGGCTCAGATACAGTCAGCCAACAGAATTATTTGAGCAGTTATCTGCAGTATGTTATTACAATTCAATATGTGTGTCCGGCTGATGGCATACTGAATATCTTCATCTATGATACTCAGAAGCGATCATGTTGCCGTAATGGAGCCACAAATGTCAAATTAATGCCTGAGATTTACACTTGGTTTCGTACAGTACCAAAAACAGTAAATCTTGCTACATCTGTACAAACCTGTACAGTAGGATTCATTTATTGCATACGGAAGATGATATTGTACAGTATCTGTGCCCTTGCATGCCAAGAACTTCACACATGTTTCAATAAAAGATACCATATAGAAATGTCTCGCTTTAAACACTGCCTTTGTTTGATATAGTTACATAGTAGATGAGGTTGAAAAAGAGACATATGTCCATCAAGTTCAACCTATGCAAACTTTAGACGACACATACTTATCCTATATTTGTTTAGACAGTATTTTGATTCAGAGGAAAGCAAACATAAAAAAAATGCAGTGAAACATCATCCAATGATGTCTTATAAGGTGAACAATTGATTCCTTCACGACTTCAAATAATGGATTTATCACTGGATCAACATTGCCATGTTTACTTATTTGATATATCCCTGTAGCCTTGGAAGGGGCCACAGTCACTGATAATGCTGATGTGGAAAAATGTATTAAGGTTTCTTTAGTGGTCAGCCATCTTCGACCTCCCAGGGGAGACCTTGTTCTTTGAGGGCGCAGCTGTGGGGATATATTTTTTAAGGGCCACAGGAACTTAATTATTATTGAAATTCAGTGACAGTGTCACGGTCCTTCTGCTTATACTTTCTTCTGTGAGTAGTAGGTGCACCAGCAGCACAACCTTTTACTGATTTAACATCATGCACACACCCACCACGATGACCACAACCAAAACTATGCCCACCTCACCTCTTCTTGCACTTTTTCTACATCTACTTTCAAAACATTTATAACAACCACTAAAACTGGTAACATTAGAAATGTCGTTGTTATTATTTGTTAACTTCACTTGTTAAATTATATATGCTGTTACTTATTGCAGCTATACTAGGCTTGCTATTGGTAGCAGCAAATCTAATAATGGAATGGCAGAACTGATTGCTCACTGACACACAAGCAGACAGAATAAGGGAAACTAAATATGTACAAGTTTAACCCTCTTTGCCAATAATTAACAGTAATATGAATATTACTATTAAATATTAGTATACTGCTGCAATATACTTCATTTAATAGAAAAAGAAACTGTACTGAAGATACACATAGACATGGTTAATAGACCAGCTACAAGGTTTTATTAAGTAAATAATGTGTAAATGTTAGAGCCATAGCAGCAGCGTCTCTGTAACGGACGTGCTCGCCAGAAACCTGTACCAGACCACGAGGCTGAGGTGGGAATAGGTAAACACCGACCTGAGACCGCGAATCCAGGTCCGGATTGCGGATTCTGTCATCGTGGGTAGCCAAGTCGGGGTTGGAGAAGGCAGGGTAAACATTATCTAGGCTGAGGTCAAGGCAGGCGGCCCAGGATCAAAGGTCGAGGTCACAGGCTGGGGTCAGTATCAGGAAGGCTTCAGCGTAGAGCTTCAGTGTAGGTGCTTTGGCTCAAGGGAAGGTCTTTGGAACAGAGCAGCTACAGTGCAGGGGATCCAGCGTAGGTGCTCCAGTATGAAAAGTCCTCAGGAACAAGGAAACAAGGTGACTGGAAGCTTCAGCACATGTCTTCAGCACACGAAGGACAGGCGGGCCAAGCAGAGTTGCTTCTGATAAGGACAGCTGCATGGCAGGAAGTGATGAAGACCTCTGGAAGCAGGGTATGCAGACAGGACACAGGAACCAAGAAGCTTTAGTGCTGGGGATCCAGCGCTTCAGCACAATAACGGGAAGACCCAAGGTAGGCCAAACAGAGATGCTTGTATCAAGCAAAGGTTACCAGAAATACAGCGATTCCAGAATTATGCTCAGCCACTTCCTGATGGAAGGGCTGAACCTAAATAGCATGGGCAGCCAATAGGGACAGAGCTGCATAGAAGGCAGCATGAAGCAGACTAAGTACAGAACCAGGTGATTCTAATTGCCCAGTACAGGGAGGGATTTGCCTGGAAGCTCTATAGCCCTGTAAGGGTGAGTTCCAGCCAAAGCCAGGACCGGAACCAAACCGGTCTCTAACCAAACCACAACTAAACCATCAAATGCCCACAAATACAATACTTTAAGCTTGTGCCTGCACCATGATCTATATACTCCTATTCTCCCCCCCCCCCCCGCTCCGTTTCACGGATTCAGATTTATGTTTTTCAGATTCAGTTTGCAGATTTGGATTCCAAATCCGTCCAACAGATTTTCAGTTATGGGAGAGTGGACTCTGGAAAAGAAGCTCCCTAATCACATGCACTCACTATACACAGATACAGACAAAGTGATCTATGCCGATTTAGTCAGAATAGAATATGTATTACATTCTTAAATTAATATGACTTCCATTAGGTAATACACCTAGGCTGACTACATCAGCATAGATCACTGTGTCTGTATCTGTGTATAGCGAGTGCATGTGATTAGGGGGTTTCTTTTCCTGAATCCACTCTACCTCTCCGGAGAGGATCTAGGGCCCTAGTTTTTGTAACTATTTGCATCCAATTCCCGTAGGGTAGCGTTTCCCAAATGGTGGGTCGCGACCCGGCACCGGGCCACGGCACCAAAATTGCCGGGTCG